>BMAO01030264.1:0-15145 GCA_019973975.1 Trichonephila clavata
TTGGTTATACAAAATAAAAAACACAAGCAAATAATTATGAAACTGTAATGCTACGTAATCGCCTTCTACACTTAAATATTGATCATATTTGTTTACAAACATCAGAATGCCGATGTTATATACTTCTCCCGACAGTGCATTAACCCAGGTGGACGCTGCATTGCTCAACTTAACCATCACTTCCGTAACGTTTTCCGCCCAGAAAATAATATAGCTTAGAGAAAAGCTGGTACTCTTTTGTTAAAAGCACTGAAACTCTAACTTAATGATACGACGAAAGTATAGCCTAACATATAAATTTTGAAACCTCGGCAACAGATACGACATACGTTTAAACATCAGAATGCCGATGTTATATACTTCTCTCACCAGTGCATTAAACCAGTGGACTTTGCATTGTTCGACTTTTCATCACTTCCGTAACGTTTTCCACCAAGAAAATCATCTAGCTTAGAGAAAAGCTGGTACTCTTTTGCTTAAATGCACTGAAAATGGGGCAAATGATACGACGGAAGTATGGTGTGACATATAAGTTTTGAAGCTCACTAACAAATACGACAAATGTGTAAACGAAGGTTGTAAATATGTAGAGAAATAGGAAGCTTCAGGTATGTTTATATATATTAGGGTGGATGCAAACATTATTTTCCAGAATTTCAAGTACTACCTAAGCAGAAAATATGCTGTTTGTAATATAAATCAAGGGAAAATGAAATTTAAAAAAAATTAGCTTTTATGTTTACTGCCACGAGGGGAATGAAATGTAGGTATTTCAGAAGGGTTTTTTTGGGGGGGGGTAAAATTTAAAGTAATTTTTGTAAAAGAAAAACGTCATTTTGGTACTTTTTAACATTTATTGCAATGGGAGGGCACCTACTAAATAGTTACAAGAAAAAAACACAAGGTATATGTAATAACTTCTCTTATATTAAAGCTAATGAAAAAGAAATGACCGAAATTACAGGGCACGATGAAACGGTAGACGGAAAAGGTTTGGATCGGACTGATACGGCGTTGGAGTGGGGAGTGAGTGAGTTATTACATGTTGCTATGTGCATTGTATTATTCACTGCTCTTAAATCAATAATGATCGCTTTTGGATATATTTATATTGTAGAAAAATAACTGTATTTTTTTTCTAAAATCATCTAACAAAAATTAGGTCTTTTTCCATTTTTCAAAACATTGAACCCTTTTGTGGCAATATAAAAATTTTAAATTATATTTTTATTATCTCTATATACAGAGAATTTTCTGCATAGGTAGATAACAATTAATAATAATGTTTTTTTTTCAATTCCCCAATATGTAAACTACACTCAGTAGCGCAACAGTCCATGAAGGCCAAGGCCTACTGTGCCCATCTCAGTATACGTGATTCATTGGGCACTGAGGTGCATGCGTAGAGGTTCCGATCAGGTAGTCAGCCTGAAGCGAAACCCCCCGTGTTTAGTTCCCAAGCAAGCTTGGTCCTCATTTATCAACCCGCTGAAGGGATGAAAGGCTAAATCGACCTTACCCAGCCTGAGGATAGAGCACCGAACCTGTGGTATGGAAGCGCGATTAGCTACCACTCGGCCACTGGACCTTACCCAATATATACTATAACGAAAATTCATGAATGTTATTTAGAAATTAAATCTGATCTACAAGATTAGCTAATTGATTGTCAATACCAAGAACTCTCTCTTTAAAAAATGTGCAATTAAGATAATAGTAGATTTAATATTTACACCATACATTATCGTTACATATTTGATAAATACCATTGCTCTAATAGCAATACTACCAGCATCATAACTTTTACAGTTTATTATAGCTTTTCAAACTATCTTTCAGATCATTTAGGGCATTCGCATTTAGTTTCATCTAAATTCATGATATTATACTACTCAAATAAATTGAACTATTTAAGTTATAGCTTTGTAAAAGCATAAAAAATTGTTTCTCAACCTCGAGATAGATAGCGAAATAATGCACATCACAAAACAGAGATTTATTTAATGTGAGTTGTACTAAACATAAATGGAACGAGAAAAATTTAAAAGATGCTTTATCCTGATCACTCATAACGTATCATAACTTGTAACTTGAAGATCAGAAATCAATCAACAGTTCTATAATAAACGATGGGACAAATAAAACCTTTCGTGTTTGCTTCTGTTCATTCAGTGATAAATCGTAATCTTTATTTGTATTTAATGGTCCGTGAAAAAGGTTTCCTGTACATGGGTGAAGGAAATGGATCTCGGATGTCTACACATTATGCTTAGATAATGTGTTTGTTTAATATGGGAGGGTTAAGGATTGTGTATCCTGCTTGTGCTGTTAGTAAGATTTCCTTTGGCGATAAACATCAACTTTGCTGTTCTTAGTGTATTAAATGGCATAGAGCTTTTAAATTCCTCTAATGTTTGTTGAGTTTTGTTTATCGCAATGTTACCCAATTTTTTTTCAAAGAAGTTTTTCAAATAATCTTGTATGTCATTTTTAATTCCTTAAGTGCATCCGACGAAAATATTCGTATCGCTCAACCAAGTACTTTATACGCCCTGGACGTATATATCCGTCCTTCCAAAATCCGTTTATTTTCTTTTGCAGTAAAACTATTCCGAAGGCTTTGAAATACAATAAAATGTCCTTGAAAGTATATCGGAAGATTTACTTATTTCAGAGAAAAATTTACTTATTTGTGCCTTTTCTTTCCCCCCCATTACACCGCATATTTACGAATATGTGAAAAATGGTGGTGGGCAAGTCGAGTCAAGTTTAATCTGTAGTTAAGGGTTAAAGGTGACCGATATAATCTAGAGTTCGTAGACTCGGATTTGTGGCTTGCGTTTCATGAGTTTGAACCTAGTACCTCTGAAGACCGACCGTGCAGAGGGGGTTAATGCATGTTAAATCTATCGAGGCTCAAACATCCTCCCGTTGGTGTGGTGTGAAAGTTAGGAGGGATACCAGCTAAGATGACGTTCCTCGTCATTTGACCATGACTCAAAACTACAAGGTCCGTCACCAGTGGTCCTCGAGCAGCTTAATAGAGCGACATTAATACAACTCTTTTTCACTCACTCATTTTTAAAGAAAATTTAGGCATGTAAGATCTGAGGGAAAACATGGAATATGTGTATCGGATAATGACTGAAAATATATTCTTGGCTTAAAAACGTATTTCAAAAGATACCTAGTATGAAAAAAAAATTCCAAAATTATTTCTCAGATCAAGTTATGAATTGAACAAACACAGATTAGTTAGTATTTTAAAATAACATCTTACTAGAATTATTGAAGGATTATTGATAATAAACCTTATCATTTTAAAGTGTATCAAAGGAGCGAGGACTTGCATTTGAAGAAATATCCGACTTCCCTCAATTTCACGTCATGTTAAATGATGAATTATAGGCTCAGCGTGATGCAGAAGGCAGTCATCACTTATCAACTAGATAGAACTGCTGGTTATGAAACTTTTAATCAGTGATTTCTCAAATATGTTGGTATTGAAATTTGGCAAGCAAAGGTCCAACGTTCCTACAAAGTGTGATACTTGTAAATTGTTTATGTAAATTTATTCTTCCGGTATTCTTGTTTATATTCCGTACACCCTAAAACACCACCGTATTCCTTTATAAATATATGTGCCTGAGTTTGTGAATCATATCTAAAGTTCTCATAATTTTGGTTGGAGATTCAATTCGTGCTTGGTGGTGACAAAATGAACACTGCAACTAAGAGACGATTATATACTGCATCAAAAAAAATAAAATTTTGTTTCACTTCTTCTAGGTAATTTTTTTTCTATACTTCACTAATTTATAAAGATATATATACTTCGCTGAAAATTTTAGTGTGAGCGATAACAATTTACTTAGAAAGGGCTGATTATTTGTTCCTCAATATGAGAAATAAAACTAGAGCTTGAATATGCATTAAAGTTGCTAGATATGTATTAAAATTATCATCGGAAGTTTGTGAGAATTCACAGTGCCGCCAAAAAATATCGCCAAGGCAAGTCACCATATATAATTTTGAACAATTCGTGAAGTAGATCTACCTTGTTCTTCGAGGAATCTTACCAAGTTCTGTGGCAAAACTACAAGCATTCTTGATCAAGTTTTCCGTTAAATAGAGGGTAATTATGAATGAAAAGGCAATCAAATGTAATGGGAGAGGAAAAAGGTCTGGGAATCGTTTCTCTGGGGCTTTTTTAATCGTAATTGCGACCAAATTGCTACCAACCGTAATTGCAAAGCTTTTCTTTTCTACAGGGGAAAGGGGTTAAGTAATTCGTTGTGAAGTAATCGGATACCACGATGGCAAAGCTTTATCCTAAGAAAGAAAAATAAAATGCATGCATATTAAAGTAAGCATACACTCATTTATCACAAATATTAGTGAAATCATTGATACTAAGGGAAAAAAAGAACATTATTTGTCATTTTTATTGTGATATTTAAAGTAAATATTTTTAAACCGTCATCAAATCTGGTATGTCGGAGTTCTCCTAATTTTCTTAATTAATTCGTCTTTTGTAAAGATGGGTATAGTATTTGCTTCTTCCCTTATTATTTTCGAAATTTTGGTTTGCTAAACTATTTTTTAAACCATCAGATATAATTGAACTTTAAATTTTGTTATATCGAGGTATAAAAAAAATTTAAAAATATAAAAATCATATGATATTTGCTTACTTGTTTAAACTCAAATCATACTTGAGAATTCCATGGTTAGAAATCTACCCGGTAGTTCAAGATTCGAAAGTATGGCTCTTAAGACATAATAGTAATCATGCCAAGACATTCTTTTTTTTTTTAAAGAGTTGAATAATTTACCTAAGTAGAAAATCACCTGCTTTCATAAAAGCAAATTACCTTATTTTAAAATGGGTACTCTTAATTTATATGAGGGTGTTATCTCATTTTTTTATATTATGTAGTTTTTATTTTAAAATATGAATAAGAATTTAACCATCTTGAAATTACTCATTCATGTATTCTAGTTTAGGCTTCAAAACTGATTTTAGATTGAAGTCAGCAACTCATAAAAAATCTACAAGACATTACTAATTATCGAAATCTAATGAATCAATAAGATCAGATGTCTTTGAAAAGCTCTTTAAGAAAATACTTTTCGATTCTCTTTTGATCTAAAGTTATCAACTGTACATCGTGTAAGACAATTATTGCATAAACTTTGGAAAATTGTACAATGCTTTACAAATATAAAAAAAAGATACGCGAAGTCTATTTACCCCACTCTAAGATATTATAATTTCCTAATATTTTGACTGAATGTATTAAATTAGATTTTCAGAACACTTATTAAAAAAAAGATTTACAAATATAAGAAACCTTAAAGATTTTATCATAGATTTAGAAAAAAAACTTCTAAAAATTAGTTAGGAAAAAGTTTGTTCGATTTCTAAAATAACAGAAATCAATGACGGTAAAATGTCCCTTGGGTGCCAAAACTAGTAAGAGAAATTAACTCACGTCTGGACAGGAAAAAACGAAAAACACGTACTTTTAAATTGTTTAGAAGCAACTCATTCCTATGAAAGAGTGATGTATGTTTATTTTGTATCCTGTTTTTTTCTTAATAAATGGTATATGGTAGGATGTAATTAAGGAAAATTCAATGTAACAGAAATAGAAGCATTTCTGAAACCTGTTGAATTAGGTGCATATTGGTCGTACATTAAACTTTATTAGCAAATTATGGTATGTACTACTGGAATTAATTCCCATGATGAATAACATTTAATTTAGTTTTAAAATCTATACTTCTATACATTTGTGAGTCAAATATATTTGATATTAAGCAATTAAAATAATTTCTTAAGGGTAAGTACAATTTACTTTTAATGTTTTTTTAAATACTAAATGAAAATGTATAACACCCTTAAATAAAGAAAAATTACTTTTAAAAGAGTAATATTTAAAGCAAATATATATTATAAGTTCTAATGTTTTTAAGGCTTAGATCATTTTGAAAATATTGATTGATTTTGAAGGATTTAATTACGTAAAAAGTTCGAATTTCATTTGAAATAATTATTTAAAATTAAATCTGAAGAATTATATATTTGCGATATAGAATGACTTTTTTCCTAATCAATATAATAATTTTACAGACACATACGACTTAAATGAATTGATTGAGTATTATGAAGAACAAGACTAATAATAATAAGAAGAAATTGATTTAAAAAATGATAATACAAGTTTTTAATTAAATTTAAAAAAAAATAATTTAAGTAAAATCCAAATTTCTATTTTTTATAAAATAATTTTTTTTCCGAGTTTTTAAAATAAATGTCCGAAAACAATCTAAAAGACAATATAATTTTAAAATACCGATTTTTAATACCTAAAAGACCCTAATCTACTATTTGAAATAAGATACGATTCTTATTGGATCAACTTGGGAATATTTTAAGCAAAATATAATGCAGATGAAATAATTCAGTGATTGAAAAGTTTATTCGAATCCTGTCCAAAAGTTTTTTGATTCATTTCCAAATCTGAAAAAAAAAATTATTATACTTTAGAAAACGTTATTTTAAAATAACATCTTCATATAACTTTAATCAAATATCCAAAAGAAATTAAATATCTAATTAAACTTTACGTACAAGCTCTGACTGTTTCGATTGTTCGAAACTATATAAATGAAATTTAAAAAAGGAAAAATAAAACATTTTGCATTCGTCTAAGTGCTGCTTCATTTTATAATCAAAATATCTTAAGGTATCCGACTACCCTAAAACTGAATTTTGCCAAAAGTTGACACATTTTTTATGATTTTATTTTATGGGCCATCTTATTAGTTTTACAAAAAAACCAAGTGTATCATTTTCCGTTTACTAGAACAAAACTACAAGTGTTTTAGTAAAAGCAGATGTCATTACTTTAAGCAAGATGTTACACTTTAAAACGCGTTTTACTCGAAATGTGATTTTTTGAAAATAATCAAACGGGGTCAGCGATTGCTAAAAAGGTTTTGAACATTATTAGCTGAAATTTTTTTTGTAAGTTCTGTATAATAGTAGAATTGTTTTAGCCTATAGATTTATCAATCACTGTTTTAGTAAAAATTTACAGCCCCTTATGTGAATATAATCATTGTCTTTTTAAGCATTTTCATATAGTAACCGAGATAAAGTGCTCTAGTTTTTGTAAAAAAGAAAATATCTCTTATCCTGAAGGTCATTTCAAAATTGAATAATATAGCAATGCATTATATTGATAAAATTGAAAATTTGTTTATAAACCTTAGTGCAGAATGGGCCGCGTTTATGGTATTTTTTGTCAATTTTTACCTATTTTTTTCCCATTTTTGTAATAATTTATTTTTTTCTTCTTAATTTTAGCACATTTTTTGAAAATGCACTAAAATCTAAAAATAACAACAACAAAAAATCCCCATATCTAATTTTTAAAAAAAAAAGTTGTCGCAACCAGTCGGATTACCTTAATTTAACAGCTAAAATTAAATTTTATATTTAATATGTTTGATTGTTTATTATTTAAGTTAAGACTAAATGAATGAGAATGTGTTTCTTACACAAAAAGGACCTGTTTAATTGTTTTAACCTAAAATAGTTCATCAAAACTTCTTTGAGACTTGCTAGAATGGAATATACTTATTATATAACAAAAAATATATTCGCGTGAAATATTTTTTAAACAAAAGTTTCCTCACAAACAGCAGAATTTTTCTTTGGAGTTCTGGCAATAGCAGTCTAAAACTACAGACTTACAATGTTTTATGAAGAAAATTTATCATGCCTCGCTCCTTCTGAGCACTGTATTTAGGTGCGATACATCTTTTCTATCCACACCATTTGGAACCGAATGTATTTCTTTCCAAAACTATGCATCAGGCATTCCTAATCTTATATTTATTATGTCACATGACAATGTATGCTTTACTATAGAAATTTTTATGAAATAGTTTATTGCTTATTTTGTAAAACAGAAATATCTTGTTTTTAAGCATCGAAGTAGAAACTTTTGGATAAATTATAGCTGATTCTTTATGCTGTAAAATACTCTGTCACATATCAAATGTAGAAAACCGTAAGTTGTGGAATTACGTTGCAAAATGGGAATTTTACTTATTTGACAGCACTACAATGTAAGCCTTATTCTACTTCGTAAGATAAATTAGTGTATATATTTTATACATACAAATAACATTTATTTTTGATTTTCATAAATATACAAAGTTATTGAGGATAAAATTTAAAGTATTGTTTTTTTCTGTGAAGAGACTTCAAAAAACCCATCATAAATTTTACTTACAGAATAGTTTGAATAAAGAAAATTATTTACTATAATATATCTTAATATTAAGTAATAATAACAATTGATGAAATAAGCTGGAGATGCTTTATATTATTATAAATAAGTAATTAGAGGTTGGTGTGTATGAAATATCTGATTTTTAAATGAATACATAAAACTGCATATCTCTTTTTCAAAAGCTATTTATTTAATCAAAAAATACTTCATTACACATTTTGAAACGAGATTTTAATGCATATGTGTCTGTCTTATTGAAATTCTGATCTTTGGAATCTACAAACTCTTGTATGAAATTTTCAGACTGTCTTAATTTTTATACTGTTTCGTCCATAAAAAACTGTTTATATATATGGAAATAGGTTGGCGAAAAATCCAGTGAATCAGTTGGGTGCTACAAAATTTCATATTTTTATTCATTTAATTTATAAGTTGCTTTGTACGACGCATTTTGGCTTAGCGATGAAGTACTGGCTATGCCGATTAACAAGTGATGGACGTATATTTTTGATTTTTCATGCATTCCATCAATGGACTGGCATCATAATAGATACAGTTGCTTAGCGATGAAGTACTGGCTATGCCGATTACAAGTGATGGACGTATATTTTTGATTTTTCATGCATTCCATCAATGGACTGGCATCATAATAGATACAGTTGGCTTAGCGATGAAGTACTGGCTATGCCGATTAACAAGTGATGGACGTATATTTTTGATTTTTCATGCATTCCATCAATGGACTGGCATCATAATAGATACAGTTGGCTTAGCGATGAAGTACTGGCTATGCCGATTAACAAGTGATGGACATATATTTTTGATTTTTCATGCATTCCATCAATGGACTGGCATTATAATAGATACAGTTGGCTTAGCGATGAAGTACTGGCTATGCCGATTAACAAGTGATGGACATATATTTTTGATTTTTCATGCATTCCATCAATGGACTGGCATTATAATAGATACAGTTGGCTTAGCGATGAAGTACTGGCTATGCCGATTAACAAGTGATGGACGTATATTTTTGATTTTTCATGCATTCCATCAATGGACTGGCATCATAATAGATACAGTTGGCTTAGCGATGAAGTACTGGCTATGCCGATTAACAAGTGATGGACATATATTTTTGATTTTTCATGCATTCCATCAATGGACTGGCATTATAATAGATACAGTTGGATTTGCTTCCCCAAATGCGTTCAGCTAACTATTGTTCAGAAACATTTTGTATCTTCTTTGTAGTTCATTTTGCAGGGAAAAATTCACCAGACAGAAACTGTGAAACCAAAGCTGTAACTTTTAAATCATTACCAGTAGTCTCCCCCATTGTCTGGTTTATAATGCATTCGGCTTCTGCAGCATTATTACCAAGTTTATACGCGTATATCGGTTGAATTCACTCATCCTTCCGAAATTAAAAACAAGTAACAAAATGGAGCACTTTTTAGAAAACTCTTTCATTGAAATTTTACTCAGACAATGGAGAGGAGAACTATAAACAGGATTATGTCAAAAATAAAAGCATTAACAAAACAAGGAGACAAACGTTCACATGTAATGAAAATTCTACTTTTCACATGCACCATCTGAATACTTTCTTTTATTTATCATTTACAATAAATCATTTTATTTCCACCTATTATGTCTCTAACTAAGAATATTCATTAATGAAAGCATAAGAAAGTTCATTAATTACCATTGTAAAATATAAGAGAAACTTCGAGGAACTGTCAATTACTGCTGTTATCAGTCAATTTAGTTACCGGATTCTATGGATTTCCCAGAAACGACACTCGAATTATCAACGTTTTCTAACACGCGTTAATTTTTCTTATTAGTGACTTTGAAATGACATGCTGCAACGTGAAAATGCACTCATCCCTTCTGAGTTCTGTTGTTAGACAGGTAATTACTTTTAAAATCTTTGCCACAAGCAGTAATTATCACACAATTCACTTCCAGATTTACAGGACGTAGAAAACTGTTTGGAAATTTATCACCTTTATGAATTGCACTTAAAATTACAAACACTAAGTGAATTCATATTTTGAAACCGTAACAGCTGTTATTTCAGCTTAGGTGTTCCACTTTCAACTACATCCATCAGCTCTGGTATGTACACATTCCTCGTGAATCTTCTTTTATTAATGCGTCTTTCTTCTCGGTCTACTACAAGTCAGGGCAAATTTTAAACACTCGATAATTTTTAAAACACTAATTTAGCTTTATTTTGCAAAGGTGATTTTCATTGGAATTATTTAGTACTTACTATTTTCCAAATCATTAAGATAAATGGTGAAATAAATTTATTTTAGCTGATTCACTGAGATACGCTACAAATACATCAAAATTAAGTAAGTTTACTTCTCGTTGGTAAAATATACTAATGTGGAGCAACAAAAACTCATTTCTGTTTGGAAATTAATAACTCTATTGACAAAAGAAGGTACTGGCTTTCATCTGTTTTCCATGGTTGGATCACATTTAAGTGCTGCCGTAGGTGTTCTAACACATAACTATAGCTAATTATTACTCCTTTCTGAAAAACATCGATTTATTTTGTAAGTTTTCATCTTCAAACCACAAGTGACCTCTTAAGACACCTTGAGACACTTGGCCTCCATGTAGGAGTACGCCCCACCGGCAACCGTTTGAACTAAGTAGTACATAGCATACGTCCGTTAGCGTAACGTACACCCCCGCATTGCAGGGAGGACTAGGATTCTAGGACCCAAAACCTGGCTGACGCCAAGTATGTACCTTTTGTAAGATCCGGCTTCGGGCCGAAAACCTGTCTTTCATGAAAAGGGGGGGGGCTAATATTTTCCGTAACACCATTGCATACATTTCCAAATACTCGTATAATGATAACTCGACACAAATAAATGTGCATGACTCACAAACCACAAACTGTCTAGACAAAACGGACACTATCAACTGCAACCTTTTGATTAAATAAGTAGGGATGGTGTATGGTGGTAGGCTGAATCCTATACATGGACAACGGACAGGAAATGGCAACAGTGCATTATCGTTTCCCATAAACAGATTGAAATTCTCAGTTATTCGTATATGTCCGTGAATAACTTTTGGCCATTAAAATAACTTGGATTATGATCTTATTGATTCTGGATTGAGGACGAGACAATCACCTTCCTCCTCCTTCAAGATTGAGACCCCGTGCCCGGTACTAGTTGTGACCTATGCCTTAAAACATCCTTGTTTAAACCTATCACTTGAATTGTGCATGGAATAGATAATTTATATTTTGCAAAACTACTATAGACTATTGAACTTTCAGTTGAATTAACAGTCAATAGTAAATAAATATACATATGTCTATCTTCAAACTTTTTCATATAAAAAATATTATAGCACAAATAATTGTGAATTACAATGATTTTTTAGCAACAATAATTTTAGCCATATTTGTAGCTTGTCCTCAATACATTAATATATCTGCATCTGCATATTGGTACTTAATTGACCTAGTTAATACATGTATAATTAATTGCTATACATGTAGGAAGAGATAAATTCCGGGTTCTTTTTCCTCAGAAAGAAACAAATATTTAAGTTTTGTATACTTTATTTTATTTAATTTTCAAACAACACAGAAAAGAAAGTTTATTTGTAAGGCTGTAATTTCAATTAATGGAAAGACTAAAAAATAAAATGAAAATTTAACATATTTGTGAAGGAGAACTATGAAACGGCACCGAATACAGATGAAACACGTTCAAATGGATCAAGGAATCTTCATCCTCTTTAATTGGAAAAGACAGAATTTTCCCTCAGGAAATTCAATAAGGGATGAAGAGCTTTTCATGAAGAATGACTCTAGTTTAGTAGTTGATGACTTCGTTCACCTATAAAAAAAATCGGAGGCTCGAAGTATTAAGGTTAAAAATTCTTTCTCGTGTGTCTCTCAGTGATAAAAATTTTACTTTATCTTAGAAGACCTCAATGAATCAAATAGTCCTGAAGAATCTTTGTCTCTATAAAAAAATAAATGAAAATATCGACGCATGATACTTGAATTTGCAATTTTTTTTTTAGTTGTCTTTAAATTTCAAATGCGTGCGTGAGTAGTTATGTTAAATTTAAAAAAGAAAAAAAAGGGGAAAAAATGTTGTTGCTGTTGCTTATGCCACCTGGTTGACAGTAACATAAGATCAAGGTCCACGAAATTCATCGCGGCTAAGGGCTAGAATTTTACACCTGTCGTTACCCTAAGCTTTGGGGCCCCATGAAGGTGACAGTGCGATTTTGCTCGGTACAACATGATAGATGGCGACACCATTCGGACCCACTGATTTAATGAAGCACGTTCTCCGTCTGTATTCGGTGGGCATTTGGGGGCATCGGACATCGAACCCGGTCTGAAGTCCAATGCTCTAACCACTAGGCTACCCACGGCCCCAGAGAAAAAAAAATAAAAAAACAGTTAATATATTGATTATTCAAACCCCTTAAACATAATAGGAATGAAAACATTTCCTTCGATAAACTATTAAGAGCCATAATTGGTAAAGCTATCTTCATGTAATATAATAGAATACGACATTAAATGGGAAAGCTTATAAATTCCTTCGACAACAATATAACATTTTGATTCCGCTGTTTTAATGTTCAGTATACTTCTTTTATACCACTACCCATTTCTGTTTGGAACCGTCCATGCATTTAGGACAAGAAATACCTCACTTAGTACTGTTAATTAATAACTCCAAAGCAGCAGTTCTTTCAATCGCCATGCTCCCCCCTTCATATATCAGCCGAAAATCACGACCCCTCCTCCCAAGATTCTGAACATCCCTCTTAGAAAATAAATCCCTCTAATACTTCCAGTACATGGCTGAATGATTTGAAGGTTCATCGATAATTTTAAGATTGTCTCTACTAATTATACAGACTTTTTTTTAACCCTTCTATATGTTTTTTACCATATTTTTTTAAAAAACTACGTTATACTAAATGTTATGTAATTGGAAATCGTAAAAAAACTGCAATTAATACTCTGGTAATATACCTTCTGGTAAAGTTTTTTTCATTGAAGGCAATTTAGTAATTTAGTCAAGGATGACATATCTGTCAATTTTTCCAAGTGGCCTTTCCAGAGTCTGTAAAAGAGTGAAATCTTAACATTTCATGAGAGACCTTCGTGGACCCCCTAGAAAGGCGATGGGGTCCCCCTGGGTCAGCGGACCACAGTTTAAGAGCCAATGCTTTTAACCACTGCATGAATGGATCATAACTTGCGACGCAATATTTCTATAAGGAAAATAAATAATTAGTTCATATCAAGTTCTGTTAAACAAAAATTCTCATATATTTACCTGAAACTAATGAAGATATAAAGTAAAAATAATAGAATAGTTTTATATTGCTTAATGTATACAAGAAAGAAAAAGAAAAAATTATTTCTTCCCTATAAAATCATCCAAAGCGTTTTGCACTAATCCCCCTTTTTTCCCCTTCGTGCATCCATTCAATAACATAGAATATTATTTTCTAATTTTCACTTTGCTCAAAGACTTCTTTTTTCAATTCCTACTACTCATTCTCTCTCTCTCTCTCTACATATATATATATATATATCTTGTTCAAATTTTCAACCGTTTATAAAATACTTTCTATTCTTCCATTCAAGTTCAAATAATTTTCTTAAAACTTGTAGTGGATAGCACTTGATGTTAATATAGTTTTTTTTCAGATATTAATTCATTAATTAAATCAAAAAATGGATAAATAGTAACAAAGATAATAGTTTAACAATATATATAGAAAGGCAAATCGTTCGTTGTGTTCCTGTAGCGCAATGGATAGCACATTGGACAACTAATTCAAAGGTGATGGTTTCGAATCCCACCTGGAATGGCCTAACTTATGCGCATGTGATTTCATTTTGACTATACTATTTTATTAATGAATAAATAGTAACAAACAGACAAAATAGTCCAACATCATATACAGAAAGGAAAATGGAAAATTGCAACGAAAACCCTTTTCTATTTTGCCACTTAATATTGTGATTCTCATATGTATACATTTTTATTAATTGTAACTATTTAATAAACACTAAATTAAAATGTTTCTGTGTTGACCTTAAACTTTTTTTTACACAGCTACTTTCCATTTAGATCATGTAGTGTCTGACTATCGGTGCGGTATATTTTTAAGTGTTTTGAGCCATTCTCCGCACCTGCAGGAGAGATTACTATTTTGTGGAAATAAGGTTATTGGCATTGGAACGGGACAGACAGAGGTAAAGTGTACTTTGTTTTTTTTTTGGATCGCGAAGGCGCTAGACTGAATAGGGATAGATAAATTATATCGTTGATTTTTAGACCAATGGACTGGGATTGGTTTTGCTGTATTTAGAAAAGAAAAGTTCTGGTCCTTTAAGCACGACGTATTCTTCTGAGAGATATTAAGGAAAATAATAGAGAAAGATAATACAGATCATTTTTAAATCACTTATTTCACATGCTCTTCCAATAACATTAAATAATTCTGCAAGGCCATTCAATCTAAACCTTTTGTTTCTGTGAATTTTTTCAGTTTAATATTCTTCTTGACGCTGATGAAAGATATGTCATCATTTACAATGAATACACTCCCAGATATCATCCAATCAATTTAAGTCTAAATCATGTCAAAATTTTTCAACACATACTGGTATTGTATCCATTTTAGGATTAAAAGTGCAAAATTCATAAAAGCAATGAATAAAATTGAATAAATGAACCGAAAATTAATTCATTTTTCAAATTTCTTGGCGTTTAATTATCCTCATTCTCATTTTGATAATTTTAAACTGTTTT
>BMAO01030265.1:0-107970 GCA_019973975.1 Trichonephila clavata
AAATTGAAAATGTGCTCCTAAACTTTGGGTACAGAATAGGCCCAGTGTTTATGTTATTTTTTGTAAATTTTTGACCAATTTTTTCCCATTTTAGAAATATAATTTCTTTTCCTGTTCTTAATTTTAGCATATCTTTCTTAAAATGTACTAAGCAAATCTAAAAACCACAAAAAAAATCTCCACATCTCCATTTTTTTTTTTTTTAAATGTTGTCGCAAGTAGTCGGATACCTTAATATGTGTGTGGTCTTATTTCAGGTTTTTTCCCTTAAAATTACAATTTACGTTTTAACAAAAGTAATACTTCAATCGAAATATTTGAAAGAGCTTGATTTTTTTGCATGATTTCTTCCAATTTCTCCCAATAAATTATTCGAAAAATTTTATTTTTAAAATGATATATCTTATTAAACAAGTGTAATATATAATTTGTTTAAGTTTTAACGCATTGATACCTAAAAAGTGCTAAAGATGAATAATAATATTTAAAGCCTTGGGTCATTAATGGCATAAAATTTCAAACGTTTGTTTCAAATGCTTATTTAATAATGATTTTCCTTCTCCTATTGTGATTAAAATTTGAAAATATCGTGTGTAAAAGTGAAATAATGGGTGAACAATTTTTCACATTTCAGCAATTTTTGAGGAAAATTTTTAGAATAGGTCAATATATATAAAACAACACTGTTCAAAAGATAACTCTGCTTCACCATTGAAGAAAGCTTTTTTGTAAAACAGAGATTTTATCTCCAATTAAAATAAACTAAAAGAGTTTAAATCGCGGGCATAGCTAATACCGTATCAGTCGTATCAATGATCCGGGGTACCTAAGCTACAGGGGCCACAACATGTATAACAATAGTCCCATTAAACAGGACTTTCGCATCTAAAATAGGGCCCCGAAGGAATTTTGATGTGGGGCCCAATCAGAACTATGGGTTCCGAAATATGGTTTTAATAGTGTTTTAAGTACTATGTCAATGAAACAAGATTTAAAATAACTGAAGAAACAAGCCATAAATGTTTATACTTTGTATAAAATGATTATGTAATTTCTTTAAAAGTATTTTGGGAAATTTTTTTTTTTGACACATAAAGAGTTTTGCAATGAATTTTAGTTTTTTTTTAAAAAAAAAACCCTTAACTTCCACAAGTTGATTGCTTTTTTATGCAAAAAAAAGTAGCCTGTTTATATGAAACAATTGTTTTGCTAATAGAAAAGATGATTTGAGTTCCATTTGCATTTCGTTAGATTATTGTGCACTTTGCATACACACCGAGGTTAAAAATCTCTTAAGTTGAAAGGTTACACATAAGGTTGCTTCATTTTCTCATGAAGCACAAAATGGAGTTAAAAATTGTAATTAGCCAGGTTATTAATGACATTGAACCTAGGTCAGGTAATAAGTATAGATTAATTGTTTTCATAATCTCTAATAACCTGACAAGGTTGCATCGGCTACTATGGCTAGATACGCATACAAAACCAGCTGTGGCAAAATGCTTCTACTATTTAATCAATTAACTTCTTATTATCTTCCTTTATCTGCTTATCATTTTACAATATGTGCATTAGCTTAATCTTTCTTACTCTGCTTTTAGGTAGTAGGAAACTTTTCTTGAAAGTGCGAAGTGATTTAGTGCCCTACGGGATTACAGGTGGGAAGTTCCATCGACAAAGCAGTTTCAATCTTTCTTTTGGAACAGATTTAAAATAATGATATTATTAGATAGAATAAAAAGTTTAAATTATATTTGATAATTTATCCACATTTTTTCTACGCTTCTTTCATCTAATAAAAAGAAATTGTAAATTCATAATATCTTATTCGTGTTCTTCGGAATTTTGCAATGGCTATTTTTGGAAGGTCTGTTTTAAATTTAAAACGTGGTAATTAAAGAATTCGATTTGCTCTTGATCTAACTAATCTAACTGAAAGTTCAAAATTGAAGGGGTTAGTATTCAAACCTTATTTTATTTTAGAAATCTCCTTCATAAGATTAAAACTATTGATACCTAACCTATCAACCTAAGATGCCAGATGTGCTAATTTAGAGAAAAAAAGTAACGTATACTGTGCTTGTTTTTGAAGGATAACATGCGGACATTTTTCAGTAAATTCCATTTCTTGAATTGCACAAAAATTTCTCTAACATATTTTTTTAAATCTTAAGTGTAACTGAAGAAATACTATTTGGTAACTAATTAAATATAGCTTATCAATTTTACTGAAAAAGAACAAAATTTAATTCACAAATGTGATTCTACAAACCTTAAATTTCACAGCATTGAAAATTTTCTTTTTTCATTTTATAAATTACGTTTTGAGATTACTTTAAATAAATAAACAAATTATTTTTTTGAACAAAATGTTTAAGGCTTGTCTTTATTTTATTTTGAAAAAAAAATTGTTTTTGCAAAAACAAAATTTGCATATTGTTCTTTATTTTATAATCTTTGAATATCTAATTTGTATGGCAACAGTAAATCCAGACGCTCCCACTATTTATACCGGTGCATCTGGCACCATAGTTTGTAGTGAATGAATTGAGGAATAAGAAAAGATGAACAGCGGAAAAAAAAAACCTTTCTTGTACGAACTTCATAGTAAATCAAGACTAAAAAAACAACAAGTATTCCACAAGTTCATCTCTTAAATATTCCACAATTCATTCACTACAAACTATGGTGCCAGATGCTTCAGTATAAACAGTGGGAGCAGTCTGGATTTATTGTTGCCATACAAATTAGATATTCAAAGATTATAAATAAAGAACAATATGCAAATTCTAACAGAATCCTTTAATATCCCCTCCATTCTTTAGTTAGAAATTTAGATATTAATTTGGCAACAGTTCAATGAGTAGATTGATATGAATTTTTATACTTTAAAATCTCATAGCCTCTATTATATCTGAAATTAAAATAAGAATGTATTTTGGCAACTCCTTGCCAAAATATAAGTTTTATTTCCTTAATAAATATTTTTGAGAAAGGTGGTACTAATTTATACAAACCAACTGATGAGTGATTCTATTATTTTTGTGGAGCTCTTATTTCTTAATACAGAATCAATATACCATAAAATTTATCTAAGCGACCCATGTAAACAAACAATTCAAAACACGAAATCACTACTGCTTCATTATAAAATAACGAAGCCATTTAACTTTCAAATATTTAGATTAATCTTTTGGAAGAAACTGGGCATTTCTTACTTTCCCTCAATCCCTCCAAATTCTACACATCGGGAGTTGTGACGAAAATTATTGTTGGAAAAAATCTTTTAAATTCCTTCGACAAATTAAAAGGAAAAGTCCCAGAAAAAACAATAAATACAAAGAGAGAGCGAGAGGCAGAGATAGAGAAGGGTGAGGGGTACTTAAATTCAAATGAAGCGGGCGAATTTCTACCCTAAATAAATATCAGAGACTTGTGGTTTCAATCTGGTCGAACTACAACCGTTAATTAAGCCCAAAGGATAATGCAAATTTCCAGGGAAGGTTTCCTCCTCCATGAAGATAGATCAATAGGATTAGTTTATGCAAATCGAGCTGGCTTTAATCTCTTCAGATTGCCACGAGTTAGAGATTTGTGGCTATTGCCCGACGTCAAAACTAGAAAAGTTCATCTCCAGCTTTAAAGCTCACGTCAGATGTAGAGGATTGCTTTGATTTAGCATTTATGATTATTTGTATTGTGCGTTTGAATTATTTTGGCAATGAAAATAAATATCTGTGAATGGCTTATGATTCGAAAGGAGGTTGGCCGGAATGGCTGGTGGGGGTTACTTCGTTGGGGTTGATTTCGTTTGGAAATGAAAATAACTCATTGAGAAAAGGATTATTTTTCTGTGTGGGCTTTGCCAGTAATTTGTGTCACTGTTTTCAAATAATGAACTAATATATACGTGAATAGAGTTTCAAATTAGTTAGGCTGACGCTATTTGAATTTGAGAGAAGATTAATTTTTCCCTGAAAGATTTTAAAGGAATTTTTTCAATCGCTTAGAGCCAAGATTTAAATATGTTTGCATTTTAATTATAATTAGTCATATTATTGATATATTTTATGATGTATCTCTGTTTTAATGCTCCTCATTATTGTTTCAATATGTGTATTTCTTTTTAAAAATGCAGTAGAATTAGTGCTTGTGAATATAGTAATAAAAACTATATTAGATATAAAGTATAACTAAAATATGTATTATTTGGCTGTCTGCAGTTTAGAGTTGAAAGCCTTTAGTTAATCAAGGTTTTTTTTTATTTAATAGGAGCGACATGAATTTGTGGTGTAAGTTAGTCTTATATTTGCATAATAATATATTTTTGTTTTACTATAACTTGATTCTAAGTCAACAATACGAGCAAATATTTTACGCCGTTTAGTTTTATCCGTTCGGGGTCCTCCTCCAGGGTTGAGGGTGAGTTATTTTTGCTTTCTCAAAATGAGTAATAAATAATAATACAGCAGAAAGTTGTTTATTCGAACGTTTATTATCCGAAATGTCAAATATCCGAACCAAAGTTTGGATACGTTTTCGAACAGTGCAATGCTCAACATTTGATTCCTGTGAGACAAAAGTGACGGGAAAACCCAAGGTGAAGGATATTTGGGGAATTTCAGTTGTGTGATTTGGTAAACATCTGCGCGGAATATTAGGTCAGTTTTGTTTCCAAGTGAGGGGTGTATACATGCTCTTTTTTTGAGTTTTGTTGATGTAGAAACCTAGATGGCATGCGATGCAGAAGACTGTGGGTTTCAAATGCTAAATGATGACGAGATTGTGACTTCCGTGCAAGAAGAATCCGACCCTGTCGACGATGAAACAGATGAAGACGAGGACAACAACAATAAAAGTAGCAAGGGTCCATCAAATGTTGCCCCTTTTCTGCGTTAGAGACAGCTATGGAGAAGTATGAACAACAATCCGAGTGATGTCCTTCTCAACTACTGCTGCTGAAGAGAATCAGAGACCTTACAGTGAAAAAAACAAAAGTGTACAATGGTACAGCGAAAAATAAGGGATTAATTTCCGCAATCAAGGTAAAATTGCGACATTTTGCCCCCATTTCGCTTTTTCTTCAAGAACGTTACCCGCATAGGATGACTTTCAGTATTTGAATAGTGTCTAGTATAATATACTGCATGGATCGCATTCGTTTTCGGTTATCCGAACAATCGCGTATCCGAACGGTGTCCGGTCCCAATTGATTCGGATAAATGACGTTCTACTGTATACACTATGCCACAAAAAATATATGCACCCAATAGGAAACAAGCTTCGATCACGAAACTTAACATGTACCTATATAATGAGGAAATAAGCAAATTATTACAAAATCAAAACAAAATATTGTTTCATTTAGAAGATATGGCGTGAAAAAGGTTACAAATCATGGGTAGTAAATCCACCTCTGCCAGCTATACAAACCGAAACACGGTGTGGCAGTGATGTCATCTGTGACCTTCTGCGAAAAAATCATGCCATATTCTTTGTAACTGGGAAGTTAATTCACCAGTAATCCGGGATGGCTGCATTTGCCTTTCAAGCTCGTCCCAGATCTGTTCCGTTAGCGAGAAGTCTGGTGACCTGGCAGGCCGCTGGAGTACGTAATATCGTAAAAATATAGTCCAACACCCTATATAGAAAGGAAAAGGGAAAATTGCAAGGAAATTCTTTTTCTATTTTGTCACTTAATATTGTGATTCTGTCATATGTATATACATGTTTATATTAATTGTAACTATTTAATAAAAAGCAACTAAAATAATATTTTTCTCTTTGTTGACCCAAGTAGGAATTGACTTACTTTTTTTATTCGGTTAACAGTTATCTTGGAGTGTGTAACAGATATTTTTAATCATTGATGAAATACGAAAGCTTAAATTTTAAAGCTTCTAAGAAATAAAATAAAATAGTCTAAATAAAAAACTAAGGTGCTCTAATTTCTGATTTTAAATAACATTATAGTGTTAGAAAAAATGTACTGCATACATAACTTATTTCATTCGTGAAATTACCAGAGATTTTTTTTCCTGTTACATATGTAATTTTTAACGAGTATTGAATGTAACAGAAATTTTAATATGTAGCTGATCCCCCTGATTGATGTTTAATTAGTTTATGTGCCACTATTTTGTAAATAAAATTTAGAAATAAATTGAAAAAAGGGCAATAGAACTATGTTAATCAGTGGCAAATAAATTTAGTCTTTAGCTACTATTGTATAATCTGAAAGACACTGTTATTACCTCTATTAACATGATTTAGATCATTCCTTTTTTTATTCCGAAATTAAAATATTAAAATAAGGTTGGAATTTTCTAGAAATCAACCAAGTTGTGTGCTTAGGAGACAGAAGAGATTGCAATTTAAAAACTGATTTATCTTATCCTATTTTTATGGAGAAGCGGTCCTTTATATCTCGAAAATTATCTGAAACTTTTTAAATTAATTTGCTAAAGTAATTGATTACACAATATATTGCAACGATGAGAGGATAAAATGATTTTTATCATTTCTTTTATCGAATTTTAAATTTAAAAAATTCCTTTCTGTTAGTACTAAGTATCAACAAATGTAATGAGTTTACTTACTTTGAAATGAAAAACAATGGAAAATCTGCATTAATTTATTTAAAGTAGGATTCTGCCAAATAATCTCATCTACATATTTTCTTTGTACAACCCTTCTAAAGTTTTGTTGGTATTTTTTGTATACTTTATTGAAACAAATTTTATAATTCCTGAAAATAAAAACAATTCTTACTCTTTTAAAACAGTGCATACTTCACACACACACTTAATATGTAAAGAAAGATAATTTTCTTGATTATTACATTATTCTATATTAAGAGATTGATATATTTTTTCCAATCTCAAAAAGTTGATAAATATTACAGAATTATTTTTTGCTACAAAAAAAAAAGTAATATAAATTTTTTTTTGAAATTATTCCTACTTTGAATGGATGAATAGAAAGTATTTTATTAACGACTGAAAATTTGAACAATATATATATATATATATATATATATATATGTATATATATATATATAGAGAGAGAGAGAGAGAGAAAGAGAGTGAACTAATAGTAGGAATTGGAAAAAGAGCATGATTTGTCTGCATTCTTGTAACAATGCATACCCGGTTGGCTAGTTTGGCTGAAAAACCATTTTTCGACGCCAATTTTTGTCATTGTTTTAACAATAACATTGTTACAACAATGGAGACAAATCTAAGTTGGCGTCGAAAACCGGTAATTAATTTAATTAATGAAATAGTATTTGAAAAAACTGTTTTACCATCAAGTGTCATCCACTACAAGCTTTAAAAAATTTACTTGAACTTGATTGGATGAATAGATACCATTTTATTAACGATTGAAAATTTGAACAAGATACATATATATATAAATAAATAAATATAGGAAGAGAGTGAGCTAATAGTAGGAATTGAATAATAATTTATAAATAAAGTATATTTATAGCATTTTATTTTATTTATACAGACAGTTTAATTTTTACCTGAAACAAGCGTTCACTACAACTATACAAATACCTGGAAGACTTAGTGAAGAAGATTTCAAGTAAAGAAACCAATAGGACATTACATTTATTCCATTATCTGCATAGAAGATGTACCGGAGAAAAGAATAAGAAGGAACATTTAAAAAAAGAACTTATCTCCTGAGAGATTTCCCTATCTTTGCGGCCCCAACCAACAAACCGTAAAAAATTATACAACAGTAACCAAGAAGAACCAAATGTGGTTTCTCCCTTATAATATTTTTGTCGTTGGAGTATTTTCTTACTCAGTAAAGGCTTTTTGGTCCAGTGAACAGAAATTAAAATGGGTTACAAAGCCCAAAAAACTCCTAACAGTTATGTTTAAATAGGAGAAAATAACATGAAGTTATTCGAGCAAAAACCGGAAATTTTTTTTTCTGAAAGCATACAAATACATTTCATTGAAAAATATTCCTATGCATTCGGGATTGTTCTTTTTTTTTTTAGAAGAAGAAAACGTCTTGCTTTTCTAAAGGGATATGAAATAACTTCGTATGTTCTTTGCAACATATTATGTAGGACAATTTTTATATTCTAAGGCTCAGGTAAATTTTTTTTATACTCTAAGCGGAATCATTATCCGTAGATTTCGAAGTTGTGCATTCCCAAGTAGAAAACATTACATAATTTCTTTTTTTTTTAAAAAAACAAAGTAGATGTTTTATTTAAAAAGAAATGTAGTTTTCATATTTATTTCTGAATTCTTGACTCGAAGCACACATTTTTACTAGAAATTATTCAAGCACTAAGAAACATGATTTTTTTTTTCATATTTATAAATATACACGTATTTTTTTCAGTTATCTCTCAGTTTTTAAAATTTTTCAGCTACATTTTATATAGATTGTGAAGTTTGCTTTGAATTTGGTTGATAATTTTTTCCCTTTGGAACGATTCTACTTTCAGCCTGACAATATAGGGCACTGTAGCCTGGAGGTCATGGTGACGGACTCGTGGCCGGCATGTCATGAGCTCGAACCTAGTGCCACTAAAGAACCCACCTGCAGAGGGATTGATACACTTTGAATTTTGAAGTCTCCTTCTTGGCGTTATATGCAAGCTCTGAGAGGGAGGTACCAGCTCAAATATCGTCCTCGTCAAGTGAACATGGTTCAAAATTTCGTGGTTATACCTGTTTTAGGTTCAGAGTGTGACGTTAATAAACATTAACTCACTCATTCAGTGAGACAACATGAAATGTTCATGTAAGTACATTGCAAATGGAAATGAGGTTATTTTTATATATTTATATGTAACGACTTTCTTATATAGATGCAGTTGAGAAAACATATACCCTGAAGACATTTCCTTCAACAGCCAACTTCTTCACCACCGTCAGCCATTATTGTAGCTACGGCAGTGTTTCTCAAACTTACAATATATATTTGCGACCCAATATTCAGTCATAACTTTCATCACGCCCCCTCCACACAATAACAATGTATTGAACTCAATAATACTATACTTTGACGCTAAACTTACAACACGACTTTAACCTCTTAAGTGCCGCCGGCGTACATAAACGTCTCGCTTAACCAGTGCGTTAATTGCCCTGGACGTATATATACGTCTTTCAGAAATACGATCTTTTCTGTGCACTTCTATCCATAAAATTATTCCGAAGGCTTCGGAATGCAATAAAATCACCTTGACAGTGTTTGCGAAGGATTTACTTATTTCAGAGGATTTGCTTATTTATTCCTTTTCTACCCCTCCCAATACACCGCATAAGCTCGCCTACGTGTTAAACGATGGCATTGGAGAGATCACGTAATTTGTAATCAGCATTTAAGGGATTAATTATAAACAGTGCAAATTATCAAGATAAGTGTTAATTTTTGCATCTAATTTTACATATGAGAAGCCTATGGGGTCACTGATAATTAATAAACTTGTTCTAAACTTAGTATTGTTAAATTAATTATAATA
Organism: Trichonephila clavata; assembly: GCA_019973975.1. NCBI lineage: Eukaryota > Metazoa > Arthropoda > Arachnida > Araneae > Nephilidae > Trichonephila > Trichonephila clavata. The sequence continues at coordinate 9,500 of BMAO01030265.1, forward strand.
TACACATTGCGCAGTATTGATATATGTATAAGTGTGTTATATCAGTTTGAATGTGTATTTTATTTTTTATTATGTCACAATGTATTTTGTTTGTTTACTTTCAGTAAATTAATATTTTTTAAAAATAATCTTTTGTTTTCGACTTTTCAATATGCTTGCGCCCCCCTCGTAGGGTTATTACGCACCCCAAAGGGGATGCGCACCGCAGTTTGAGAAACACTGAGCTACGGGAATTTAACAAGTATAAGGATGAATTTAGCCTTGAGATAATTTCTGACTTCACGAGTTTTTCGTTGAATACCATTGCTTAATTCGGTACTATCACTCCTGTTAAGTTAATTCTTATTCTGATTGTGCCTCCAGTCGAAGACTAAAGTACGTTATACATTTCAAATTGAGAACATGTAAATTAATTAGTAAAGTGAAATGGAACTTTGTGACGGATCTATCCGTGTCCTTTCTTTAACACAATCCTCTTGGGAAATCTTTGGTCTATCAATTCGAGTTTACTCGCAACCAACCCTCTGCAGAAGCAAACGTGATTATTCATATTAGGTTGAATATATATAGTATAGAATATATATAGTATAGTTCAGAGATTAGGTTTTCAAGCTAGCAATATTGAATTAGTGCGTTTCAGAGATTAGACAACGGAAAGAATTAAACTGACGATTAGTCATATAGTTAAATTATAGCTCAGATAGTTAGGGCAGTGTATTTGATCCTGATATAAGAGGACCGATATTTAGAACCTTCTCGTAATTCGCGCATGTCGTTATTTACTCTCATATTGCTCAGATTGGGAACCTCTCTTCTAGTTTGAATTAATAGAATTGTGTAGGCAATTTGTGTGTTCAATTAATAAATTGGTTAACCGACATGTCTAGTCTCATCCTTCTCTTCCTCCCACACATCTCTAGGTGGGGCTGAGAAAATATCTCACCCCTAACACTTTCTTTAAAACTTTCTCCGTTTTTATTAAACACCTGCAGTTTACTGATTCCGAAAATACGTTGACATAAGAATACATAATCCTTTAATCAAAATGTCGGAATTGGTTTTATTGAGGTCATATTTCTGTTCTCGTTAAAAATATTTTAATTGTTCACCCATGTAATAGATTAAAAAAATTAAAGAAATTTTTTTTTCATAAATTGCTTTTTTAACAGGTCTAGAATACGGTGGTAAAGTGATTTTTTAAAATTTGAAGTCGTTATAAGGAAGCAGGTGTTAGAAAAGCAGTTGTTCGTAGCGCTAGATTAAGATTTTCATTGTGTTTTAATCGGACTTTTTTCTTATAACGTTTGAGCGTCTTTACCCCGATTATGAAATTTGAAGTTTTTATCCAAGTTTTGCTACTAAAACAACAGGCACAATTAGTTTAAGGTGGCTCACCCATGTGACGGGTTCAAAAAAATTTTTTTTTTTAATTTCCGTAAATTGCTTTTTTAACAAGTCTAAAATACGGTGTTAAAGTGATTTTTTTTAAAATTCGAAGTCGTTATAAAGAAGCAAGTGTTAGAATAGAAGCTGTTCGGAGCGCTGAGTTTGCAATCGAAGACTCAGCCAATTGTGTACAGTCGGCTTGATACTTAAGACCCTTCTTTGCAAATATATTCATACAAGTTTTGACAAGTTTGTTGGGATTTAAAAGGAAATATCTATAGTTATTGAATATTTCGTCAAACTTGTTTTAGTCTTCACCACTAGGTATCGCGATTGAGTGTAAGTTAAGATTTTCATTGTTTAAATCGAACTTGAAATTTTAAACGCGTTTTTCTCAAAAATGTGCTTTTCAAACTTTCCTCCATCATATCTCAAGAACGTTTGGACTGAAAGATTTCAAATTTATACTGTAGACTCAGCACATATATACGCAGCAAACGGATTACGATCATTCAAAAATTCAAAATATTTCTATTTTTTATAACAAAAACATAACCCCCCCCCCATGAAATTCGAAAGTTTTTCTTCAAAGGTCTACCAAAATTCCAATTTTTGATATTTCCAACTGAGTATAGTACATTCTGTGCATTTAAGCTTATAAATTAAAACGCCGTTATTTTTTTTTTATTTCAGATAAGCCAATCAGCTGGAATCGTGGAAGAAGTGAGCGTCGATTTTTTCGAGGAGGGTGTGTTCAGAACGCTATAACTCACGTTCTATTGTATATTTTTATCTAAATATTTATATCATACTCTTAAGATACATATAAATAAATGATGAAAAAATTAAAGTTCTGTCTTTTTATTGGTCGTCAAAAAAATTCCCTAAGAATGCTTAAAAAACAGGCCGTCACATGGATGAACCCTCTTAATTGGCTAATTTACTGATCGAAGTTTAAAGTGGTTAATTGTTTACAAACATGTGTATCTGCTACTTTAAAAGAATAAGTAAGTATGTGCTACCTAGTAAGTATGTAAGTTACCTAGTGCTTGCTATGTGTGTGTGTGAGTTATCCCAAATTTTAACTTTTTTTTTGCTATCAAAAGAGTTTTGGAACGATTTGCTTAGAGAAAATGTTTGGTTGAAAACAAGAGAAATTTCTAAAATTAAATTTTTAATTTTATGTAAAGTTTGCAAGTTTGCACAAAATAATAATTGTTGGCTAAAATTATGAGAAATATTCATAGCAGATATTAGAATTGGAAAACAGACAGTCAGAAAGCATTAAATGAGAGGAAAATTTATTAAACATTTTATCATAGGATGTACTTTTATTCACATTTTTTATGAGTAAAATTTTGATTTAAAAGTGCATAAGAATGATAAAAAGTTTATAATCAATATACAAATTTTCTATTGTGAAATAAATAAGCATTAACTATGTGAATGATCGTAATTTCATTTTGTATTTAACGTAGTTCAGAGATCAATTTGTGAAAAACAAAAACAAAAGCGAAAAAAGTGTTGTTATACGTAGATCGGGGATTTTATGGTGTCAGTCTCAACGAGCAAAGCAGTTCCTAAAGAGCGATAAAATTTATGTAGACAAACTGTCTGTAAAGTACAGGATGAAGCCCAGTGGCTGAGTGGTAGTGCATCGCTCTCCCACACCGCAGGTCCGAGATTCAAACCTAGGGCTGGGCAAGGTTGATTCAGCCTTTTATCCCTTCAATGGCTCGATAAATGAGTACCAAATTGGCTTGGGAACTTAACATTGGGGTTTCACATCAGACTGATCACCTGATCGGAGCATCTGATCATGTACCTCAGGGCTCAAGGTCACGTATACTGATATGTGCACAGTAGGCCTAAGTCCTCATGGGCTGTTTCGCCACTGAGTTAAGTTAAAGTGCAGGATATAGCAGCAAAATTGGCAAAATTTATCCCAGAAGTTCTTCACCCCTTCTTCAGTGCTCAGACACAGTGATCGGTTTCTAAAAATACAAATATCTAATGATTAAGATTATTCGCAAGCAGTCACTTGATCGTAGCAACTGAAGTCTTCAACGACAGAAGTAATACCTACTGAATTCGAGCTGGCGACTGCTATTTTTTGTCTGCGTGGTTGCATTCTAGCTCTTTCGTGAAAAATCCTCTTACGTCATAGATCGTATTGCTAATAGATTTCTCTAGTAATTTTTTGAAGAATCCATTCGCAAATTTGGTCGCCAAAAATTATGTCAACTTGGCTGTATTGCCAATATTTCGCCAAGTTTCCTTTGAAACACCATTATAATGTAAGAGACGACGTTGCTTGCGAATATAACAATTTTTATCACAAAATAAATGCAACAGAAAGTAATATTAAGCACACAAATATAAATTGATTGCATTATTTTAAGCACTAATTACACAAAATTCGTAACAATGTTGCTGCCTCGGTGTCTTCAAAGTACAAAGTAAATTTGCAATACCGTTGCATTCATTACCTTGAACACAATATACCTTTGGACTGAAATAACCATTTGATTAAATATATTTGTTCATTTTAAAACTTCCAGGAATTTGCAATAGTTAATTATTAATTAATTTTAAAATATTTGCTTTGACTCTCAAATATCGCTAACCATTGAATAAATTCTTTCTTTTCTTTTTATTTAAAATGTGTTTCATTTTAAAATTCTGCTGACATGATAGAATTTTAGATACCAAATCGTCCCTTTATAACATTTTAAGAGATAATTCAAGACACACATTCCTTTTTAAAATTCGAACAAATAACTTAAATAAAATGCAAATATTAAATTTCCCGAAATGAGCGATCGCTTTAATATTTAATTATGATTCGCGGTTATGGATATAACAAATAATGAAATTTATTTCAGTAAGTTTGAATATTAATAATAATTTTTTCGTAATTATTCAAGGAATATGGGTATATATCTTTATTTAAAAACGCTATTTCAAACCCTATTACCACACACAATGCGGTTTTGAAATAATAAATTTTTGTGTTTATCCATTCACACATAATAATTTATATTTTAGTAAATTATTTATTCATTAACAACAACTATTCATTTTATAATAATTAATTTTTGTACTTCTATCACAGATATTAAATCTGTCTAAGCGTCTTTTGATCACTTTAAAAGTTTCTTAAGGTATTTTCTTCATTAAGCAATTCACATAATTTCAGTAAGTGCATTTTAGGGTTTTTTCAGTATCTGAGCATATTTTGCAAGATGAGATAGTTTCAAATTTAAATCTAATAAGAATTCATTGAAGTTTTATGGTTGTTTTTTCAGTTACTTTTCTTCTAATTTTATTTGAATGCTTTGTTAGAATCTTTGCTCTATTTGAAAAAAAAAAATCTTTTTCGTAAGATCTGTAATCGAAAAAACAAATTCGCTTCTCTCTTTGAAAATTGTTTCACATAGTTTTAAAATTTCCTTGAGATTTCTTTTACATACTTTATTATTGTTTCAAATATAGAATAACACGAATAGAGAATAAATGTATTATTTTATTTTAAAATATTGAGAACATTAACGCCTATGTCATGGGTTCCCTAATACTTTTTAACAACATTCTCCCAACTAGAAAGTGCAACACAATTACTCGAATGTTCTCAGATTATAGGTTGGTTTGAGTCACACAAAACACAATTTGGTATGTCCATCATTCCAATTCTGTAGAGGAGGTCACGCAAACAGTCGTCTGTAAATAGAGACGCAGCTTTCTTGGTAAACAGGGAACAGATCTCTCCTACCCAGACCTCCAACTCTTATCCATAGCTCGTTAGATATTATTTCGTTAAAATATTTTCTTCAGTTAGATTAACAGATAATTTAATCGTATGAAAAGAAAGAAAGAATGCGCCTGATGAGTTGCTCTCTTGAAGTTCCCTTTTTGTCAGTTAGCTTTTCCATTACCTTTAATTCCGCAATGGGAAGCAATCAATTGAAAATAAACTTTATGTGCATAGTTGCATGCATACATAGTTACATTTAGGGACGTCTTAAGACTTCTTGGGACCCTGGGCCCCTATATAAATCTAGGCCCTAAGAAGTAGACAGTACACAGCGTATGAGTTGTCAAATACTCGTACAAACAATAATCCGAAACAAATAGACGTGCATGACTTGCAATCGCACAAACCAGCTTGATCGACTGCCGCCTTTTGACTGAATTAGTAATAATCGTATATGGTGATAGGACTAGGCCTGTACGTGGACGACGGTCATCATATATAATGAGTTGAAGTATCGTCCGAAATTCTCAGTTTTTTGGAGAGTACAACCGGAAATAACATTTGACCTTTGAAATTATTCGAATTATGATCTTATTAAAGCTAAATCAAGAACAAGATGATGTCCCCATTGCGACCGAGGTCCTGGGCCCGGGTCCAGTTGGCCGATGCCTTAAAAAGCCCCTGGTTACACTGTATTACTTGGTGTCCCCCCCTCCCCAAATCTTGCAGCCTGAACGTGGTAGGGGCCTCACTGGGCAAAATAGGTGAAGTACATCGGGAGTTTTAACTGCTGGTTAGCCTCCACCCCAAGGCGCGAAGGCTATTCCATTATGCCCAGTTAGTTGCTTGGCAGGCTCTGGAGCAAAGTCAAACTTCTACTTTCGGGTGCTCCCTGTATTTTGTTTAATACTAACTGAAGATGCTCATTCCCTCCTCTTGATCATGTTATTCGACTATTATTGCAAGACAAATTGTTCAGAAGACCTGATATCGTGTTGGGAGTGCTGTAGGCAAACAAACTCATGGCTCTAATCTGATTCAGATTAGAGCCATGAAAAATGGATGTTGTAGCGTTTCATCCTGGATACATACGAAAAACGAAAGATGGATGAACAGAAAAGTACAATACAGTCACAGAAGAATATAGACTTTATTACAAACGATGATCTCAGCATAGAACAGAAGGGGTGCGCTGCTTTCCATTCGAAACGCGAATTCATTTCAGGCGAAAGCCCGGCTTCTTTATCCGAAGATACAACCATGCCTTCTTCGGGATTCGAATCCGAGCCCACTCAATTAAAAGCCGAGTGTCATAACAACCATACTGGTGGGAGGGAATAAAAAAGTACCTAAAAAATTCATTTTAAAAAAGTGCACAACATAAATGATTTAAAATAAACATACTGATTTAAAATAAACATACACCAATAACAGCAAAACATTATGAAGAACAAGAACTCGAAATAATATACTTAAATCCCTGCATTTAAGTTATTACTGTTTTATCGTTCGCAGCAGTAAGCATCTATAATAAAATTTTTGCTAAAAAAATCTAAAACTGTTTGTACCAATTTATATTTTCCCACAAAGAACCATGCACTATTTTACCTTGTAAGGTCATTAAAAAAAATTAATATAAATTGTAAGTCTCAGTACGAATTAGGTCAATTTATACCAATTTAGTGATGCTATACGCGTTTACAATTTTGCGGTTTTTTTCCATCTCTTTATCATGTTTTCGAGATATAAAACCACTAGCTTCTTAACTTGGTTACTATGCACAGTTATATTCTTCAGTGGTTACCGATAACCACTTTAGTTAATGCAGCAGACACCGCGCTTTCTTTGTTAGAATGAAATTTCTTCATACAGGTGCACCTCTGCATAAGATACTAGAGAGAGATTTTAACTTTTATTAAAAATCAAAACTGTATTTTTAAAAATTCTTATAATATGTACAAAATGTTTTCATTATACTTCTGATTCATTTTACTTGTTCTGCGTATGCTAAATGTTATTATCTGGTAATTTTTTTATAGTAAAGCTCTAGAAATGGAAGTTTTTTAATTATTAATAATAAATTGCTAAGCAGAGAAATTTTATTATTTTTTTTTAATATCATTTCTTTCTCAGACATTTTAAAACAATAGCTTTGGTAGATATATAGTGGAAGATAGTTATGCAAGACTAGAAATATTGACACGAATATGGTTTTATTTTAGTTCTGCAGATTATCTCATTTGTTTTGTCAGTGTTCTCATTTTGCATTAAAAAAAAAAAGGAAACACGGGTTGAGGCATAAATCCTCAAAAATTGATGAAATAGATAATGCTATTTTTCTTCTTATACAATAATACTTGGTATGCGAAAAATTAGTAAGTTTAAAGAGATTGCACAGCGTTTCTCATATTAATAGTTTGCTGAATAAGTCTTTTGAATGAAACAAGTATTAATACAATACGAATTGCCACAAAACATTTAAAGTACAAATTATTTTCAAGTTACAATTTTCCCTTTTGTATTTTGTTGTAGAAACGCATTTTGTTGTATTATATTGCTCAGAAGACCATGTAAAATTAATCAATTATTTGATAGAACGATTTTAAATTTTTCAATAAATAAATATAATACATTTAGTTCATCCCATAAAAATGTGGCTTTGTGTTAATACTAGTAACTCATTGTTCTAATTTTCTGACTTCTCCAATAAGGAGTCGGTGAATGGTCGAACGAAAGTACTCAAACATGTTGCATACGAACTCCTCGTACAGGGTAGGGCGTGAGAGCTTCCTATTTTGAAAATGCAATAAAACACACTACATGTTTCATTTGACTTTAGCGTTATTTTCCGCTTACCTCACAAAACTTAAAATTTGAATTTACACAGTTTTAAACACAATGCCTGTTAAATGTCACCCTCTATTATCAATACACTGATGAAGTCGATTTCGAAAATTTTGTGTCTCCATTTCAAGCATATCGACTGGGATATTGTCCATTTTGGCTCGTATGTTGTTTTTTAGGTCTTCTAGGGTCTTGGAATGATCTTTGTAAACCAGGGACTTACAGGAAAACCCACATGAAGTAATCAGGTGAGCCCGTCGGCCAATTTACATCCCCTGGTAGCACATTCGGGGAAAGCTGCTCTTAAAACACCCATGGAAACCCTGGATATGTGGGCTGTGGACCCATCTTGTTGTAACCACGCGTTATGAAGATCCCTTTCGTGGAAAGCAGGTAAGAAGAATTGTTGGATCATTATCACATACCGGTCTGAATTGACACACGAATTCGTTCCACATTTTCAGGTGTTCTAATGGTCCTCGGAGGTCCTTTCCTTTCTTTTGAGACATCCTCCGGTGCTTTGAAGGCATCCATCTACATTAAAATACATTTCCGATCAAGAACTTGTCCTCATGGAGGAATATCTAAGTGACGATGAAAGTCACGTTGCGCTGCAATAACCGATCGAACGTTAGAGAAATACGCCTCCACGACAAAAGCGCGCTGATGTCTTGACCACAACTAGTTTGAGACTGTGTGTGAGAAGGCTGAAAACACAAATATAAACTTCAGCAGTTTATCCAAAAGATGTCGAAAAGATTCTTTAAAAACATTGACACCTCAGATAATCCCTCGATCCAAACGATCGAGAAATACACACCAACACCATATACACACAGACCCAAAAACATCCTCCTAAATTAATTTTCTAATTTCATTATATTTGATATCATTTTCTAATAAAATCTCAACTTTCAGTCAAAAAATCCTTCACTTTACACTTCCAGATAGCAACAACCAATCAGAGCGCTCCATAGATAGTACGGTCGCTGGAAGCTCTCACACCCGGACTCGGTGACGGTACCCCTTTTGGGACTGAAGCCACCACATTAACGCAACTTCCAATCAGAACGCTCCCTCTCGCCTCGCGAGAAAGGAGCTCACACAAAACTCAACACCATCCCATACACAACATGTCACGAATAGCTGCTACCCCATTGGTCAGACAGTTCAACCTCCCGAGGCCACCATTGGCCCAGGGAATTTAAAGTAAATTCAATGCATCTGATCATAGTAATTTACGTTTCTTACCTTAATAATTTTTCCGAAAGGCTTTTTTGCTTTCTATTAAATATTTTATAATCTGTAGTAATGTTTAATTTATTTATCTCAAGTTAATTAAAATTTTTCTCATTTAAAAGTAATTCTTATAATAAACTTAACATGGGCAAGTTTCAATCAGTCATGCATCCACCATCTCAGATAGGAGATAAAAGCCCTAACGGGCTAGGCGCTCCAAAAGAAATCTCAGCTATAAATATCCCACTCCACCCCTTTCACTGAACCCCTTTTTCACGCCCCTCCCCTCCCTACGAGCATCACAGGAACATGTTCAAAATAAGAATTTTCCGTGCCCCACCCTGCAGTTCCTCAACAGTCATGACGAGATTTTGTATCATCAGGGTTTGCAAGACATCCTCGTTGACTTATAACATGTATTAAATTTAGTAAAAAAACTACCAGTTTATATCGCAAGTTGCTGTGTCTCCTTCCGATTTTAACCCTTCGTCGGGCGCACCTCTGAAAGAAACTTAATCGGGCGCCCCCGGCCTGAGAGGCTATCGACTTATTTTGACCTTCCCCCTCCCCGTCAATCAGTTTTAATTCAAAACACCAGTAAAGGAAAGCAAATACACCAAATTGTACGAAAAAGAACAAGTATGAAAAAAATGAAGCTTAAGCTAAAACAACCAGAATTGCTGATTTGACAACAAAAAAAAATACTTTTGATGGTCTCTCAGGCCAACTGCGCCTGACGGAGGGTTAAGTTATTGCATTTAAATTTTAAAAATAAGCGCAAAATATTGCACTTTTTGTGAGATGGTCCCCAAACTTATAAGCTTGCTTCAAAATATAGAAGAGGAGAATAAAATACTTTTGATCCAATAATTTTATGCTGGTAAGACAAATGGGGCATTCAATAGCAAAGAGTATTAAGGTATATTAGCTCTTTATGGATTTACTACATTCGGAGTTTGGTATAAATCTTTTATCGAAAATCCAACTTGTATTGGTATGTAGCCCGAAAAAGTCTTTTGCTAATCTTTTCAGAAAGAATTTCTTCCATACTCTACTTTTTGTCGATCTTAGCATAACATATCCTTCTAAGACGAATCGTATAAAGCAATCCATTGGACTTAAATCTACGAAGTATAGGTGCCCATTTCGACTTTTTAAAGTAGCCAGAGAAATTGAGCTTGGGTCTATTTTAAGTGTAATTTGCTTTGCTACTTACAAAATTTGCGTTGGGAAAGTCCACCTTTTATTTCTAAAGCATTTTCGTGACCGGGATAGCAAAGTAGCTTCCGAATTCCCACACAATATATTAATGTTTTGCACATAAGAAATAAAAGGGAAACTTTTACATTGATTTTATAAATTACTTTTACTGATTTTATAAATTTTGAATTTACTGTTATATTTTTTAAAAATTTTTTTTTGGTACATCTTTTTTTTCAGATAAAGTACCGCAAAATCCGGCGTATAACGTGGCACCTATACTTTCAAGTTAAATTTTTATTTTCAGGTATATTCGTCGTATAACGAGCACCCCCTTTTTTACGAAGAAATCTTAAATGTACGCATGCATATGTTTTGAAGTAATTTATTTAAGGTATTATCCCAATCTTTTGAAAAAATAGTATACTTTTAGAACCACAGCTTTTTTTCATGAAGTACCGTAAAATCCGGCGTATAATGCGCCCCTATACTTTCAAGTTGCGTTTTTTAATTTTTAAGTATATTCGCCGTTTAACCGCACCCCCTTTTTTACGAAGAAAACTTAAATTTACGTGTGTATATGTTTTGAAGTCATTTATTCGGGGTACTATCCCAAGCTTTTGAAAAAATAGCATACTTCTAGAACTACAACCCTGTAAGGTATCCGACTACCCAAAAACTGTGAATTTTGCCAAAAATCGAAAACATTTTTTATTGTTTTATTTTATGGGCCATCTTTTTAGCTTTATAAAAATACCAAGTTTATCTTTTTGCGCTCACTAGAACAAAAAATACAAGTGTTTTAGTAAAAGCAGATTCCATTACTTTAAGCAAGATGTCATACTTTAAAACGCGTTTGACTCGAAATGTGATTTTTTGAAAATAATCAAACGGGGTCAGTGATTGCTAAAAAAGTTTTGAACATAATTAACTGAAATTTTTTCTGTAAGTTCTGTATAATAATAGAATTGTTTTAACCTTCAGATTTATCAATCACTGTTTTATTACAAAATTTACAGTCCTTTATGTGAATATAATCACTATCTTTTTAAGCATTTTCATATAGTAACCGAGATAAAGTGCTCTAGTTTTTGTAAAAAAGAAAATATCTCTTATCCTGAAGGTCATTTCAAAATTGAAAAATATAGCAACACATTAGATTGAAAAAAATTGAAAATTTGTTTATAAACCTTTGGTGCAGAATGGGCCGCGTTTATGCTATTTTTGGTCAATTTTTACCTATTTTTTCCCATTTTAGTAACAATAATTTCTTTTTCTCTTCTTAATTTTAGCACATTTTTCTTAGAATGCACTAAACAAATCTAAAAATAACAAAAAAAAAAATCCCCATATCTCCTTTTTTTTAAAAAAAAAGTTGTCGCAACCAGTCGGATTCCTTAAGTTTATAAGGAATGTCGTTTCTTTCAAGTGAATAGTATTTTGATCTATGTAGAAGTCTAATTGTTTTTATGCTCATCTTTTTATTTTTATTTTTAAAGCTTTAATTTTTTATACCCTGTGTATAACACACACCCTCAAATTTCGATCTTATTTTTTGTGTTAAAATTGCGCGTTTTACGCCGGATTTACGGTATGTCAATTCTTTTAAATAAACAGCATTTCGATACATGTAGAAGACTAAATTTTTTAATGGCCATCTCTGTTTTTTTTATTTTTATGAGTATCTTTTTCATACCCGGCGTATAACTCGCACACGTAAATTTCGGTCTTATTTTTTGGGCTAGAAGTGCGTATTTATACGGTATGATTTTACGGTATCTTTTAATAACTAATTATATTTCTCGGAGCAACTGCTCTCGGTGCCATTGAATTTGCTTTTTTTAATTAATTATTAGTACATTTTCGTTAGCATAAATAGATCATAGTTTTTTAAGCAAAGATGTATCTCGATTAATTTATTTCTTAAAACTATTCCTTAACTTAGGAAATGACATTCAATACCTTGTGATAAGTCTAGGGATTTTTAAAACTTGAAACTTAAGTCACTTTTGCTTAGAGATTCTTATTTTTACTATAATAATAATTTGTTGAAAGTGAAAATTCTGTAATATAATAACAAAGCTGCAAATTTATTAACTGATTTAAATTCCGTAACCAAAGTGGGCACTGCTCCTTTTACTATGACGTCCACATTTGTACTGATGAAGTCAGTGTAAAAAGTTTATCGTCTGCGATTTCCGAATAATGCGCGCATGTACGGCCGATCGGACTAGATCCAAAAAATCTCATAGAGTTTTCCAATCCACCAATGAATAGTTTATTACATTCTGATGGGTAGTTCTGTAATAATAAACCATTACTTTTGGATACTTTAAGCCCTTACACCCTGTATAGCAAAAATTCATTTTCTTGAGATAAATGCGAGTATTAGCATATTACTAAAACCGTACTATGCGTTTCATTGTTCTGTTAGTAAATAATGAAATTATTTCTTATTTCTAGAGTTTCCATTACATCAAACCAACAATCAAACTATTACATTGACATATTTATTTTTTATAAGGCATTTAAACACATCAAGGCATTTTTTATCGCAGAATATTAGATATATAAGTATTTTTAAAGAGTTGTGTTGCTCTGTTATGTTGTTACATCTACACAGAAAATTACCATTTTGTACAAAATAAAATTTAGCAATAAATGAAACATCCCCACAAAAACTTCTTTAAAAGAAAAAAAAAATTACAATTACGGCCAGACAAGAGAGCTAAGACAGTGAAAAGAAAACGTGCTTGATAAACAGAGGGATTTTTTTCCCTCTGAGCTCAATTAAACCACATGTCTGTAAAAATACAAAAAACATCATTAAAAATCTCATTTAATACTCCATCAAAAGAAATAAAAGATAACAAGTACTGTAGATTGAAGTCATTAGTTACGGAGTAAGAAACTACAATGACTTTCTGCTTTCTTGCTTTGTGCAAATTAAAGAACCATTTTCCAAATGACTCTGAAATGCATCCCGTCCGCGAAATTCTGTAATAATGCTGGTTAATTTTCATAAGAACCTCAAAGGTAAAAACCATATAGTATCTCAGAAAAGTTATATATAACTAGCAGATTTTATTAAAACTAATCTTAGCTTTAAAAATGAGAAAACTATTTTAGCTGTGAAATAAACTTCGAATTTTTTTCTATTACATAATACATACTTTGTAACACCATTACCATTTTTGTTGGTATATCCAAGTGATTGGAAAACAAAATTCTAAAGATTGTTGATGCATAATCGTATACTGTAGTTAAAGTACAAAATCTCTGCTAATAGTTGAAGTACTCTGTTAATCTACAGATCACCCGATTTTTCCAGTTAATATGCGTTATCCTCTGCAAAATAACAGTTTGCTGTACTTTAGCAAGTCAATGTGCACATTAACGGATTCGCTAGCGTTGAAATGCAAAAGTTTATTTTCCTAATTTCTTTTCTTTCTGTTTCGCCTTCCGCTTTCTAATGCTTGATTCCTAGGAAGTTTAAAAATAATATTATTTTTTAAGTAATTTTCAGTGAAAATAAATAAATAACATCATGTTTCAATAATTGTGAATAATTTTTATACGTTTGATACAAAAGAAATTATTAATATTTATGAGTTTCCCCATTCTTTTCATTCTCCTTCCTGTTTTTTAAATCTTTCAGGCATCAAAAAAGGAGTAAATAATATGTTTCAATGATTTTCAGAGATCATTTTATTTATTTATAATCTTCTTATAGCTAAATGAAAGTGCTTATAAATTCATGAAATAAAAGTTAAACGAAATTTAAGTTTGTAGTACTAGTATTACTAAATGAGTTTTGTTTGTCTTACTATTAATTTAAATGTAAAAAACCGTTATTGTTAGAGCAAAGATCTTATTTGTTTGTACTTAAACGAATATCTAAAAAAATGCGAGTTATCTATTTTAACACTATCCCAGGAATATGAGAAATCATACAATTTTTCGTACTTTAATGATTCTGAATATTTTGTAAATTTCGAAATTAGCAAAATATATGAAACTTTTTATTACCTGAAATGTGTGTGTGTGTGTGTGTGTGGTAGTTGCTGCTCAGAAAAAATGATAAAAAATGTTCTAGAAACAAGAAGAAGATAACAAAAACTAGCATATATATAATGCAATAAGTAATCATAAATTATAAGAACTGTTATGCATGAAAACTTAAGTATATTGCTATATATCATTAGAAGTATTACTGCTTGTATCAGTAACGCAGACAGGAATTTTTTAAGGGAAGGGGGGGGGGGTCGAAAATCCACCATTCTCGTATCATGCTCCAGAACGCCACCTAACATATTCTTTTAATTTTGTCAATTTTCGGGAACAAAAAACAGTAAAAAATTAATTATTGAATAAATAATTAGTAATAATTAATAAAATTAATTATTAAAAACAATTATTAAAAAAAGTTTTGCATACAATTTACATAGGACTGTAATCAATCGAAAAAAATCAAGGGCTATGGGGGGCTTCAGGCTCGAGGACTCTCCTCCCTTATGTGCGCCACTGGCGTATATATTTGAATACCTTAACGCAAATTCTTAAGCTTTCGATCGACGCGATCTCCTTTGCGTATTAGTTTGACATCGCAAACCTCTAATATTTTTAAACCCCTCCCTGACTCTCAATATATGGCTGAGTGATTTTAAGGTTTCTCAATCACGCTAAGACTGCCTCTGCTGACTATACATACTTTTTTAACACTTCTTTTCTTCCCCTTTATGAAAACAGTAAGCATTTAATTGTATATGTATATAAAACATTACAAAATACTAATTTCAAATAAATAAATAATGTAGGCTCAAATAAAGAAATAATACAGGAACAATTCAATTAGGAAGTCGAGATAGATGCAATCGTTATCGTATTGGCTTGCTATGTGGATTATTTTTAATCATTGCACATATGTTTCTACTATATATTTTAGAAAATATTATGTTTTAGTAATGGCTATTAAGTTGTAAGCAATAAAAAAAAACTGAATTAAAATTCTAGATCATAATACATATTCCCGTGAATATTTTTTAGGGACAGTTTAGTGATCTGGTATAGGTTGACACATCCTTCAATTCCCCCCCACGAGATTTTTTACAGACTGTAAAAGAGGGAAATCTGAACAATAAATGAGAGATCTTCGCGGACCACCAAGGGTCCGCGGACTACAGTTTAAAAACCGCTGCCTTAATGTGTTTTCCCTGCTTTTTTCGGAAACTGTGGAGTTGAAAACATTCTATAGATAATGGTTACAATAAATACAATGCATAGAATAAAAGACTTCAAACGAATATATAGAAAAAGAGTACATTGTATCCTTTTCAAGAACTTTCACTTCAGGGAGCTGCCTTTTATAAAGTAACATGTTCATATCAGATATGCGTATGCTGAATTGTGTAATGTATTCTACCCAGTGATGTGCATTCATAACATTCTGATTGAGAAAATTATATCACTAGAAGCATTTTCCTCAATTATTTAAGAATATACTAATATATAATCAGTGGAAATGTGGTCTTTAATTAAAATAATGTATTCACATAATCAAATATGTCTCATATTACGTTCGTATTTACCTAATTTTAATAATTTGAACAAATTTCTGGGTAGCAAAATATTTTTATTAGTAATATAAACTCATAGGATTCAGTTTGTCTTATTTTAATCAAAAGGATTCAACTTTTAAGTGTGAGTGTATGCGTTTGTTTATAAGTAATGTTGTGAGATATGCTTTTACTTTGTTGCAACAATTTAGATTATTTTATTCTTTTTTATTGATACTACTTTTTCCAAGGAATTCACGCTCATTTACCGAAATTGTTTAAACCACTTAAATAAAGAAACAGAGTGAATTTCAGTCTAAAGTAAGAGATTGCCGTTAAAATCTATTTTGAGGTCTCATTATAGTTTGCAACCGAGAGTTACATTTTACTCTTGCATTCATATAATTTTATTGCATATTATTTGTTTTACATATCTGTAATTGAAACGTTGTAATATCTTTTGTTTTATTAAAAATAACTATTCACAATCTTTGAAGAATTTCGTATTATATTGTTGCTACCGCAATGCAAGCGAGAAATGTAATAAAAGTCATACAGCTTGGAAGTACTTTTACCGATGTTCATATGGATATATTTATAATTAACTCTAATTAAAAAAGCAAACATTTTCCAAACGTTAACTTTGAATCTCAACACTTTTGCGGGGAAAAAACTCTTTTATAAGTAATTGATTTCTATTTTCCATTACATATATTAGAACCTGGATGAAAATACGAACACATGAACGAAAAGTATTTTGTTATTACTTCCCGAATATTCTTAAAGCTGTTAATGCGCCGATTATAGAACGGTGTTATTATTTGGGTTTGTCTCATGTATTAAAGGAAGATATACTCTATATAATTCTTATGTAATGTACTTATTATTTTTAAAACAATCTTTAATTTCGCTTTAAGTCTGAATTTGCATCCTTTCATTTCTATTCGTAATTATTTCAAAGTTAGCTTTGCCACTACAATCTTTATATATACATTACTGGTTTTCAAAATTATTTGAATTTGTTTTATGGTAGTTTGTGATCGTTTTGTTAGAAAGATACTATTTTTTTTCTCAAATACACTGACATCATCCCTCAGAATTAACAAGAAATTTAAGTTTATACATAATTTTTCTTTGTTTCTGGTTGATGTTTAGCAAATCAACAGAATGTTAAATAATGCATCAATGAAACCAATAGAGGGAAAAACACTTTTGACTAAATTTTCAAAATAACTAGACGCATTACAACCTCTGTTCTTTTTTTTTTAAACTCAAATGAAGGCTTTTAGTCCCAAACCCAAGATATATGTCTAAATTTTTCGTTAAATCATAACTCATAAATAATGAAAGAAATTCTATATAGCACAAACTCAGAACAAAACGCTATTTCTTAAAACTCAAAAGTCTCTTTTACTTTCATGAAGAAACATATGACAATGTTCAGTAAATATACAAAGTGAACATTTCCCTAGGATAAGAGAAAAGGCAAGGGACATGCAAGCATGGTAAAGGTTCGATCAATTGACTTTACTAGAATTCTTTCGACAAGTAATGAAAAAGCTCTTATTGTTAAAACTTTTCAAAGAGAGAGAGGAGTCCCTTCTCCTTCGCCTTTCCACCTTAGCAAGAATCCCCAAAATGACCAATTAAACTCAAAAGTGAGTTGCTGGAAGATGCATCTCAAAAAATACATTATCTTTCAGTGTTCTGCCCTTTTTACCTTCACGACAGGTTACTGCACAATTTGCTCGACGTCCGCTAACCCTCATTAGCGCTTTTAAGATCTAAGAGTGTGACGTCATACATCATTAGTTGTCATGACAACGCCTTATTCAGCACTGGGGGAGGCATAATTCGGAGTCCTCCCCCCTTGCCTTGCATCCTTCCTATCTTTGACTTAGTAACGAGAAATTTCCTTGGTAAAAGGATGAAGCTTGGCATGTGCCGTTGCTTCAAGAGTACAAGTGGCATTTATTGGGGGATTAAAAGCATTTTCTTAAGAAAATGTAATTTTGACTAATGGGAAAATTAAAAGTTAAAATTGAGTTTTTCTCGTATTTAGAAGATTTGTTGGAAAGTCTAGAGAGAGAAAATACGTGAATTGAATTAGGTTAATTGTGTAAGAACAAAAGAAGAGTGGCAAAAGGGCATTGATTAAGGATTACTAAAATTTTTAGAATTGTTTAGTTATTATTAACTATATATATAAAAACATGTAATATAAAAAAGATATTCTTTAGTCAATTCCTACTTTGCGTGGATGAATAGAAAGTATTTTATTAAATATTGAAAATTTGAAAAAGAGATATATATATATATGTAATATGGCGATGTTGTAATGGATATTCGTTGGAATGGATTCTTTAAACTGATATTGAAGAAACATTCTTAAGGTTAATTAAATCGGTTTATTATACATCTTGAACACATAAAAGCAAGACAAGGACAACACATCACAAATACTAGCTGCAGCACACTACATGATGACAAGAGACAAGAGAGAAGAAGCCCGCATAACCGTGTGCTCCGAGTTTTATAATGGCGGTGAAGGTCGTACGACTCTTTTGTAACAGGAGTCGTGATTAGCTGCAAATGCGCGCGAGCAATTAGATTAAGATGCGAAAGAACTAGGAAATGATTTAACGGGGTACAGTTAAAGAGAATTAGAAGAAGTCATTATATATATATATATATATATATATATATATATATAGGAAGAGAGAGAACTAACATAGTTGGAATTGAAAAAAGGTATGATTTGTCTGCATTGTTGTAACAATGCACACCCGGTTTGGCTAGTTTGGCTGAAAAACGGGTTTTCGATGCCAATTTTTGCCATTTTCTTAACAGTTACATTGTTACAACAATGGAGCTAAATCTAAGTTGGCGTCAAAAACCGCTAATTAATTTAATTAATTAAACTAATTAATTAATGTTTGAAAAAACTGTAATGCCATCAAGTGTCATCCACTAGAAGTTTTAAAAGATTTATTTGAAATTGATTGGATGATTAGAAATTATTTTATTACCGATTGAAAATTTGAACAAGATATATATATATACATATATATATATATATATATAGGGAGAGAGAGAGTGAGCTAATAGTAGGAATTGAATAATAATTAATATCACTCACATGATGTTTTTCTGAGACAATTATGGTCGGTACAACAAAATGCAAAAGTTATCCTAAATTCCTTGACACATTTATGTAATATTAGAAAAAATAAGATTGTTTTAAAATTTAAGACTTTCGGAATAGCTTTTTCTGTCTACTAGTGATAAATAACCTAAATTATTTTGCTTTACATAATTATATTTAATGTCTTGAAAGGGTGTGTTTTATCAGATTCCTAATTAAATTTTAAATCTGAAATTTATTCGTAAAAATATATTTGACAACATTTAGTTACTGAATTCTTTTTTCACACAGCTGCATATATACCCAATAACTAAATACACCTTCGTCTTTTTTGAGAATTATTTTCTTTTAATATTATTAAAGGTATATATATATGCATTCATCTCAAAGCATTGTGAATTTTCCGTAATATGTGAACATTTTATTTTAACAAACTTTCAACTCCTTCTCTGGATTTGCTTTACTTCTGGATTACGGATCAAAAAATATCAATTTTTTATTCTTATTTTCTTTTTAAACATAATAGCTCCGCTCACATACCAAATTTTCTAAAAATTAACGTTAAAAAAAATCTATTTAAATAAATGAATATTTTACCTTTAAAGTTAAATTTTTGTATGACAGAAATCATTAAATCATTAAACTCATTAAAATCATTAGTCAATTCTCACTAACTATAAATATAAAGCATAAAGTTCCTGGCTTTTAACTTGAATTGCAAATTGAATTTACATCTTTTATGTTAACATAAATGATTATGAAATTATTAATCAAAATTTGATCGTGTATGATAAATTCGAAAACACGGTACTGCACATGACCCAACATCGCAATCTTTGGACAGTAAAATCTTGTTTCTCTTTTTGCCTTCTTCCTATAACTAACTGTCTCTCTTTGAGCAGCAAATAATATACTGTCATGTTGTATTGATTCTCTGTTGGGGGAATGTAGTCAACAAAGTGTCTTTCAGACAAGCATGAAGGGGGTTGCTCAGTAGAATGACGTCGTTCTCTTATTGCAGAAAAATCTACCAAGTGTGTGTGGCACTTTTAAATTATTCGAAACCATAAAAAGCTCATGTGAAATAATTCGGGAAAGTTGGATTGCACAACATAAATTTTCACATTTCCCGAGCTATACTCGGGAGGAGCCAGGATGGTAATTTCTTTTGCCCGTGCGAAGCTTTGGAAAATCCAGCAAGAGGTCAATACCTTTTTAAAAAATTCCTAAATTATATTTTGATATCTTAGTATGATATTCTATGGTTCCAACGTATTAAGTAAAGGAAAGTTATGTATTATTTAAAATAACGAAATTATAATTTTTGAATTTGCAGCCTAGTGCAATAGGAGGGCTATTTAACGACATACCGCAAAACTTTCAGTTTTGTTCAAGTGACGGGACGAAACCCTAGCTGGTACTTTACTCTTCAAACTTAGAAACTATTCAATATGCTCACTTTCAGATATATTATATTAGAATGTAGCAATCTCCACTATTCTGTTCCACAATACCTTAACAAAGCTGGGATTCGAACACGTGACGGTTTCTATCCGCGGAACTTTAGCCAATCCTCTTGTGGAATCTATTCATGAACTGGAATTTCAGTTTAAAAAGAGCTTTCCCCTTAGAGATGACTTGATTTTAGGCTAATATAAATGCTGTTTAAACCCTGGCATTGGGGTGTATGAGGCGGAATAGTAGAAAGTGAATTACGACTAGAAATT
Source organism: Trichonephila clavata (assembly GCA_019973975.1). Lineage (NCBI taxonomy): Eukaryota > Metazoa > Arthropoda > Arachnida > Araneae > Nephilidae > Trichonephila > Trichonephila clavata. The sequence continues at coordinate 30,350 of BMAO01030265.1, forward strand.
CGTGCGGGTTGAGGTTAATATTCCTCCTAGCATCTACCAGGATTTTTGAAAGGAAATAGTAGTGGATTTGTACGAAGCTGTTGTTTTTCGAGAAGGAGTTGTATAAGAAACTACGGCCTAAATTAAGTCTTTTTGAATAATTTCAAGTTAGATTGAGAATTTAGGTTAAAAATTGCTCCCAAGGTTAAGGAATAAGTTGCAAATCGTTCATAAAGTGTTCTTTCTAAAATAAAAGTACAGTCGACTCGATAATTCAAAACTTCGATAATACAAACCTCTCACTAATTCGAAGTATATGCTCAGTCCCAAGAAAAACTCTTGGTATTTCGAATTAAAAGAATAATTTTTGATACACTGAATATTTCGAAGTAAAACATGCGACTGGCCAGAATACAACACCCGATAATTCGAAGTTATCTTATATAACTCTCGACAATTCGAACACTCACTATCATATAGAGTCCTGTAGCAAACAGGTTGGAGCTTACATGTTTTGTGTTGTATTGTCTCTGCATATCTCCTCTGTAACATAACCCCTTTGATGACCATCTGTCTGCCATCCCTTCCTGTTTACCGGTTCTTCAGACAAAAAGACACTTTTATTCCTTTCCTTCTTCAAGTAGACAGAAGACTGGTCGCATCTGTTGTCAGCCGTCCATATCTTTCGTTTAACGTGTGGAGTTTCTACACATGTGTTCAGGAAAGATAGTTCGCTTTGTGAAGAAGAGATGCGTAGGATTGTGTATTTTGCATCGGAGGGACATGACGATTTATGAGTCATCTGTGTGACTTATGGCATGTGGCACCAAATAGGGCATAGGAGTAGACCCTATCTTGAAAAATCATTGGTGTAGGGGACAGTGTCTGAGGGAACCATAAACAGATTTTAAAGTTAACAGATTTTTCGTAAAAAAAGATTAGTTATGTACAGTATGTATTCTTTAATTAACTGTTTTACATAAATATATTCTTTTAATACACAGGACATTTAACTTCTATATGATATTTATACTGTTTATAATATGTGCTTTGTAAAAATATTTTAAAATAATTTTATACATATGTACCAATTGTTGTTTTATTTTATAGTTTCAAATTTAAATATGTTAGAAAAAAATTTCTCTTTGTGTATTTTGGGAGTTTTTTCCCTACCCTTTGATAATTCGAAGTTTTCATTGGTACCTTTAACTTCAAATTATGGAGAGACGACTGTAACTATTTTTAAAATCATGTGTCTGCTTCTTCTCCGAACCCTCTTACACCTGCTACCTCCGAGTGGCGCCAACTCCACTTGAGCACCAGTAAACAGAAATTTAATGAATAAAATAAAATTTTGTTATATAGAGTCCATGCTGTTTAAAAAAAAAGACTTATATTGCATCTATGCTTAACTTTTATTTTCTCAATAACAACCATGTTGCTGCTAATCAGTAACTAATTTAATTGGCTTGATGGATAACAGTAGTAAATACTGTTATTTAAGAAATCATCTATTTCTATATGTCTACCTTTTATCATAAATTTACGTTTGACTTTTGAATTCTGAGTGCACTCTGTCTGCAATAAATATCAAAATGTTCTAAAACACTTGTTTTTCTTTACCAAAATTTACTTTGCCATTTTATCATAAAAAAAAATCTCAAATACCTAAACTTCATTTCCTTAGTGGCAGTACTTAATATAAAAATTATTGTTTTATAATTTATTTTCTTTCCTCTATATACCAAGAACATCTTATCACATAGATAAGTTATGAAATTCTGAAAAAATGTTCTTTTTTATCGACCCTTTTGTTTATTATTATCGTATTTTGAAGCAACTCAAAGACAATTGGCGATGGAACTTGAAATTTTAAGTCTCGGTCAGGGCATAATCAAAGTATCAGGGCTTCATAATGGTACCGGTGATTTTTAGCAATATAATGTTGAATATCTTAAATAAAATAATTTGCAAAATCATTATAAATAGTTCCTATAATTCCCATAAAATCGTTCTTACAAATAAAGATACAATATTTGCATAATATTTTAGTAAACAGTGATGTTTTTGAGTAACCAAGTTTTAAGTCTTCCATATATGTGTTTTTGTCATGTCTGCACAATAATTCCAAGCGCGTTGAAGCGTGTCAGTGTTAATATTAGCAACAGCTGTTACTTTTGGACCGTGTTTTTACTTATAAGCAACGAAGGAAAAATATTATGTAATATAATCCGATAAATCCGATGTCTTGGCGACCAACATGTTAGTGACATGTTTTGACATCCTTGAGCTGCAGATATAGTTCTGAAAAAAATCCGAATGAGGCAAAATGGATTACAGAACATCTTATCGCAATGTTTGTCTAATACTGGAGAAAAGGGAACATGGAATAGTTTTTCATTTAAAAGAAGAAAAGGAAATGTTCCATTATTAATACTCTTGTTATCATTTTATAAAAAGAAGCATATTTTATTGTAATATTCGTTGTTTTTTTTGTTTGTTTTTTTGAAAATCAACCTATTTCTTTAAGACACAAATTTTGTTCTGCATTTTATCTTCTATACTGTGTTGTAAATTCTCTTTTTTATAACATGTTAAAATAAAACAAATATTGAGTATTTACATTTTTTTTCTATTTGGAAATTACGTTGATAAATATGTTATAATAACACTGACTTATATAAATAAATGTGTGAGATCGAGTTTATAATGGTTTTAAGGCCACAAATGAGACCTTTTAATTATACCCAGGTTTTGAAAACTATAAGTATTTTTATTTTTATTCGTTATTTTACAAATTTTTACCATATCCATCCACAAAAATGCTGATTTTGGAAAACCTGAAGTAATTCTATAAATTGTGGATATTCCAATAGCGTGATTTTTCCGAGTACTATCCTCAATCAAAAGTCACCTAAATTGCGGTCCAAAAAAGTCTTAAGCTGCAGATAATTAAAATGAAGTCTTGCATTAAAACTAAAATTCCCTAAAACACATTTTGAAAGAGTAGTGGAGGGTATAAATATATCTTAATAAAAATACAATGGGAAGAATTCTTATAATAACTTGCTGAATACTAAAGATTTTCTTGAATGCTACAAATTTTTCTGAATTGACTCCAATACATTTGAAATTTTTAAAGCCACCTTCTAGCTATTTGTTTGAGTTAATGAAATATTTGATGTACCTTATACTTCTCTCACCTTTAAATACATTTTTTAAAAAATGCTTAAAAAGTACTTCCAAAACACTAAACAAAAAGTCACAAATTTGGCTTCCACCATACATCTTATTTTAACCTAAAGTGATAATACAGTAGAACGTCGTTTATCCGAATCAATTGGGACCAAACATTGTTCCGAAGTGAATGCGATCCATACAGTATATGATCCTGGACACTATACAAGTATTGAAAATTATCACATGCGAGAAACGTGTTTGAAGAGAAAGCAAAATAGGTGCAAAATGTTGCAATTTTACCTTGAATGTGGAAAATAGCCCCTTTTTATCCGTTATACCCTTGTACACTTTCGTTTTTTCAATTCAAGGTCTCTGATTCTCTTCAGCAGCAGTAGTTGAGTAGGACAGCACTCTTATTGTTCTTCGTACCACTCCATAGCTGTCTCGAACGCAGAAACGTGTCAGAATTTACTACTTTCGTTGTTGTTGTCCTCGTCTTCATCTGTTACATCGTCGACAGGGTCGGAGGTCGGATTCTTCTTGCACGGAAGTCACAATCTCATCATCATTTAGCATTTGAAATCCAAAGTCTTCTGCATCGCATGCCATCTAGGTTTCTACATCAACAAAACTCAACAAAAGAGCACGTATACATCACCTCACTTGGAAACCAACTGACGTAATATTCCGCGCAGATGTTTACCAAATCACACAGCTGAAATTCCCCAAATATTCCTCACCTTGGGTTTTCCCGTCACTTTTGGTTTCACAGGAAATAAATGTTGAGCATTGCACTGTTCGAAAACCGATCTGCACTTTGGTTCATATTTGACGCTCCGGATAATAAACGTTCGGATAAATGACGTTCTACTGTAATGTAAAAAGAAAGATTGTAAAAATAGTTTATTTGCGTTTCTTTCTCTTTGAGTTCAAGTTTTTTCTAGAATAACAAGTGCAGTCTTATGCCTTGGAGTCATGTAGTCGGAGATGTTTACTAAAGGAGCATGTGCTAAAAGGAACAGATTATGAATCGATGAATAAATGTCTTTGGATATTGAACTAAGTGTAGAATATGGTAAAAAAAATTTCCCATTATATTTATAAGGAAACAAATTCCTTCTATTCTTCTTTCTTTCTTTTTCAAAAAGAATAATCCTTTAACTCCTGTATGACAACCATCCGTTGAGGTTTAAAGAAATAAACAATATAAGAGTAGATTATGGAGAAAGTAACAGACATTTCCATATTTGTACAAAAAACGTTTAAATACGCGTATGAGGTTCTATTATAACTTATTTTGAACTAAACAACAGTATACAATTGTTCTGAATTTGAAATGGCCACATCCGAAAAAATTATAACAGTTTCCCTTATAATTACACTAAACTCAATGGCAAAACAGCCCATGAGGGCCAAGACCTACTGTGCCTACCTCAGCTTTTGTGATCTTGGGAACTAAGGTGCATAAGCAGAAGTTCCAATCTGACACGAAACCCCCAGTGTCTAGCTCCTAAGCAAGCTTGATACTCATTTATCGACCCACTGAAGGGATGAAAGGCTTTGAACTTGCCCATTCCGGGGTCTTAACTCCTGACCTGTGGCGTGGAAGTGCGATACACAACCACTCAGCTACTGGGATTCTTTCTCTTAAAATTAGGGCAAGTTAAAACTTTTATACGCATAAAATTCTTTTTATGGCAATGTGTTCATTTCATCTTATATAATATAATATATTATCTTTTTATTATAATACGATTTAAATCTAAAATTTCCAGTTGCTTAAATTTGAATTTATTTATGAAATGTCCTATTAAAATTAGAGACACGTTTATAAGCCCTCCCTTCCTCAAATATTCATAAATGTATGACACAATGTTTTACATAATATATTTCATATATAGCGTAAATCAATAATTTAATATTTGAAATACATTTATATATGATCAAGAATATTCTAATAATTAATATTAAAAATTCAATATGCGATGAAATTTTTGAATTTTTATTTCATAAAATACAAATGATACTTAAGACATGGTATCATTTTTCTAAATTCTATTCTATTTTAAGCAAATACGAAATTCAGAAAATAAAAAGCAGTAGTTTTAGAGTAACTTTCAAGTATATTTATACACACACCTATATATATATATATACAATCAAAGAGAAAGATAATAAAACTGAATATACTAAAATCTAAAAACGCGACAAATAAGAAATCCTATAATTTGCTTTTTTTCATCCGTTTTTTAAATTTTATTTTTGTTTCTTTTGGTATATTTACCGGAAAGTAAACGTATTTGCTTTTCATAGCTCATAATCTTTTCCTGTTTAAAAAAAACAAGCATTTTTTAATAGACAAATGGAAAGAAAGCACTGGTACATAGAAAAAAATTACGCTATGAAAGTGGTGACTATTCTTACAGCTTTCAACTGAATGATGACTTTTTAGGAAATTTTTATAAATGTTACCAGAACGTATTTCGTACACGATATGCTAATATTCATAATAAAATTATTTACTATAAAAAAAATCAACAATTTTTTTTAATGGTTGTAAGTTTAAAAAAGATTCTTAAATAACTTATCATGGAAAGGAAGGAAATTTAATTGTAAAAAGTATTGTTATTTTTGAATATGAATACTTTTAATATATATGTATGGCAATTTTTACGATTTAAATTAATCAGACTATGAAATAATAATAACTCGGAAACAAAAAATATAATTTTATTATTTTTATTTTAAAACAATAAAGATTCAGTTAAATGCGATTGAGAATACATTTAAGAACTAAAATGTATAAAAATTCTTTGGGGAGAAAGTTGAGCATAGTACAAAATTTTATTCTAAGGTATTGGCTCTAAGAGCCTTATGAAAATCAACAATCATTTGATATCTTAGCATTTCTAAACCCGTAGAAATGAAATATTAAAATAGATGAAATGAAAGCATTCAAAATATTAATCCCCAGAACTTAATTTTCATTTAAAAGATGTATTTTTTAGCCATTATTTTACAATGTTTGATTTAAAAGGAAGGGATAGTAGAAAGAAAATGTAATATAAGATTTACTTTAAAAATTTTAACTTATGTTTTAAATATATATTATGAGCTTATTTACATACGCAATGTGTAGTAACACTTAACAGTATTCTTCGATTTCGTTGTTGAGTTCGTTCTAGATGCTTCAGTTTCGCAATTGAAATTTGTTGGGAAATTTTGCTTACATTTCCATTATTGTTTTTGAAATACTTGTATAGAAGAATAAGGAAGAAATTCTAAGAAACTGAGAAAGAAAAAGCCTAATACAAGCGAGGTTGCAATTTTACTGTATCAAAATTGCTCACACACACAATTAATTTTCCAAAAAAAATGTGTTAGTGATGATTACATGAATAAACTTGAACTGGATTCGTGTATTCTTAAATTAAGTTACGATGTTTATTCATAGCAATATCATTATTAAGTAGAATATACCAGGGAAAGTAAAAAAATAAAGGAACTTTTGCAATTTCTCTTTCAAAGGTTTGGCAACAGCGCTAGTATCCAGGGCTGAATGAGGTGTAGTCAGCAACACTTTTTTGAAACGTATCACTCTTCTTCGCCCGTAAGCGTTGCCGTCAAACCATCAGATCATCAAGTCCATTGTCTATCTGTTCCAAGGAGGAAATGGGGACAGTAATTCGTTTATTGTTTGGACAACCGCGGTGAACTACAGGTCAAAGTAACGGACTCGTGGCCGACGCGTCAAGAGTTCGAGCCCGGTACTTCTGAAGACCCGCCATGCGGAGGTGTGCTAGTGCACGTTTCTGTCGAAGCTCAAATGTCCTCTTGTTAGTGTGGTGTGAAAGTTAGGAGAGGGACCGGTTCAAGTGTCGTCACATGATAATGGTTCAAAAACACGTCGTTCGTTGCTAAAAGCCCTTGAAAGGTGAATAGTTTGATTGATATTCACTCACTCGCTTTTTGTTTGCGGAAGGTGTGATATCTACGATGAATACTAACTATCACTTCCATTCCTATACCCTTAAGATAACTGGGACGTGAAGGTTCTTCAAATTTCAAATATTTTTATTTTACTTTTTAAAAAATAGATAGCACTTTGCTGCATCCATAGAGGCATTACTTATGAGAATTCAATAAATAGAACGCTAGAAAATGGAATTTTGAAATTGGAAACAAATGTGATGTAACGGTAATTCAGGTACACCTTCTTTAAAATCCGTATTCTATTTAATATCTATTGTAAAAAGCTAATTTTTCTATACAAAGAATGTGATTTTTCTATATTATATGTTCAGATTTATTGAAAATTCTACATTTTTTTGTGCAAAAATTACGGAAAATTTAAATTATGAGTTACAAAATTTTAAAATAAAATTTTGGTTTTTGAAATGTTAATTATGTCTAGTTTTGAATTTATAAATACTCCCGTGCAGCTTTTAAACTATAAATCAAACGGATATAATACAAAGGGGATCTTGAGGATTATTCTAAATTAAATACACAGCTTGTAAAATAGACATTTTGTTTTTCCTAACTGAATTTGAATGCTCAGGAATAACTCTATATGTTTATTGCTGTTGGTTTTATTTTAAAATAAATAAATATATATATGTATAAAAACAAAAATAAAGATTATTTTGTTATAATTTTTAAAAACAGAGACCCATTTAAATTAGACATCAAATTAACTTCTTAAATTAGTCAAATACATTTTCTTTGTGTATTTTTATAACAATAAAAATATGTATAAAAAATTCTGTAATATCCTGTAATGATGATGTTCAAAGTGAAATAAAAATACTAAAACTTTTAGACATAAACCTTTGGTACTTTAGATGAAAGAAGGTGTGAATCGGTTGGTAACACGTGTTGATGAAGTAAGGAAAGAGTAATTAAAAAGACTTCCAAATAATCTAGAATTTCAAACTTACAATTTAAAAACTGAGAAATGATGCAAAATAATCCAATTAATAATGGTTATTGCTCTATATTGTACTAAAAAAATATTATTTTACAAATCATAGATGAAAATATCTTTATTTGCAATTTTCTCAAAATGCCTTTTTTGGTGATTACGGTACACTTTAATCAAAATCTACTTTACCTATAGAGCTGATATTTAGTGTACTATTAGATCCACAAATTTTCAATAAAGTGAACGAATTTTTTTTCCAAATAAACATTCATAAATTTTAGTTATAGCACAATTTTTGCATGAAATTTAAATTACTAAATCAAAAATGTTTTATAATTTTTATAAATTTATTTTTGAAACTTTCATTTATTTTATGGATTGTTATGTTTGCAAAAACCTTGTACAATTTTATAGCTATATGTGCAGTGGATTTTATGCGAAGTGTACCCTTAAGGTAAGAAAATGCCATGAAAATAAAAAAATAGTTATTGATTAATTGTTGCTCTCATACAGATTTATTAGTCATTTAAAATGGAATTATTTTACGTTAACATATATGGTCTGCTACACCCCCAACGACTACGAGGAAAGACGAGTGACACTTTGTATAAAAGTGTTGCTGACTACCCCTGATTCTGCGCTGTGGATACTATCCCTGTTGCTAAACCTTGAAAAGAGAAATTTCAAAAGTCCCTTTACTTTTCGACTTTCTCTCGTGTTTTAAATAGTCTAAGTTTAGATTGTTTAATTATAACACACACAACCAACCACATAGATCAATTAAATATTTAGAGCATCTGTAAATGCTCCTACAGAAATGTATAGAACATTTTGTACACGCAACTGATCTGCAAAACCTCTCACTAGAACTTAAGTTCGTGGGTAAAAGCCTGTCTATTTAACGTAAAATATTGGGTGACAGTTTCATTCTTGTTGGAGAAATTATGACCTGAACGGAGCTTGAAGTTTAAAAACTCAGGATGGATTCATACAGTCAGCCATGAAGGTCGCTTGTTTTTTGGAGCTTTGTCAAGAGACTTCTATTTTGCCTCTACCTTTGTGTCCTTTGGATTATTTTCATATTGATATAAATCTTGAACTTTATATGAAGATATTAAAGAGAGAAATGTCTCCCGCAAGCAACTGAAAGCTATTGCTTTGGAAACTATTGACAATCCATTCCCAATAAGTGAATGGCTATGTGTTTTACTGATGGCTCCCTACTAGATAGATATCATGGTGCTGGAGCCGGTATCTTTTGTAAAATTGTTTATATTTTACCTACCATAGGTATTTTTACTACTGTCTTCTAAGGCGAGATTGAAGCTATTACAGCAGCGGTCGAGCAGCAACTATCACGAAGAAGCTCTGAGTTCAACAGAGCCGTAATCTTTCCCGACTCTAAATCGGCATTTCAAGCTTTATCTTAGAATTACCTCTGTAATTGACAAGGAATTTTGAAATGCAAATCATTCTCTCTCTTAAAAGATTTTCCTCATAAAATTTCTTTTCAGCGGATACTAGCTCATTGTAACTTTTCTGGAAATAAGCATGCTGGCTTTCTTGCTAAGAAAGAAGCCCTTGTGATCCAAAGATCATGAAAATTTCAACCTTTAATTCCTTAAAGCTTTTTACTAATATGGCCTTTAAGTATAATTTTAAAATGGAAGCTGCGGAGATGTTGAAAGACAAGAACTGATCACTTTTGTACGAGAACCCGTCCTGGGTTTCTGAGGCTTCTAGAAAAGCTGTTGTAGCTCATTATAGATTTTTATCAGGGCTGTCTGGTGTCCCATCTCTACAGAATTGGTATCCCCGACTCACCGGACTGTACTCTGTGTGACTCTGTGGTCAGCCTTTGACCGTTGAACATTTGGACATGTGCCCTACACTAAAAAGTCTCAATTCTATTGTTGCAAAGTATTGGAGAGCACGTGCACTAATGGAATAGTCGCTATTGTATTGTGTGTCATTTGTGTAAAATAAAAAAAAATTGTACATGCAAAAGTTATCTTTAAAAAAATATTTGAATAAATTAAATTGGTTCAGAAAGAATATTCATATTCTTCTGTAATTTATGGAATATGGTTTCTTCTACTGATAGGTCAAATGTTTATATAAATTTTGTCTATAATCTCTAAAAAATTTTGAACAGATGCATTTTTTAATTTCAGTTTGTTTGCTACGATGTAAGCTTAGTCGTAAATGATGCAAAATGCTTTCAAAGTAAAGTTGTTTTTAAAATTAATTATTTTAACTAATAAAACGAGAACTATCCACTTTTAAGGATAAAAATAATTTTTAAGGGTATGACAAAAAGATGAGACTTTTTTAAAAAAAAAAAACTTTTGGTGGAGCATCCGGTTGAGAAACTTGGCTCCAAGTTTCCCATTTGATGTCCAATTAGATTTAAAGTCATTTGAAGTTTTCTCAATGCTGTCAAACTCAAAACCTGTGTTCTTACAAACTTTAGATGCGTTTCCTTCAGACTTTTCTTTTTATCGATACAAGTGTTTTTATTCCCTAAGGCTTATATTTTTGGTTTAAAATAAAGCTGTGAAATTTTTGTCCAATATACGTAATTTAAAAGTTTATATAAATGGATTTTGACTCTAATTATTTTTATTGCAGATTTAAGAGTTTTAATTATTTTTTCGAAAAATGTCAAAATTAAATTCTTTAAAATTTAAAGGTTTTTTTACCTCGGGTTTAATTACAAAAATAATTATTAAATATCGACAAAAATGGATTTTTGATTCTATATTTGTTCCCCGCCCCCAATAAGTACGCAAATAAAATCTTACGAAATTACTAAACTTTTGTGAAAATTTATTGTTTTATATAACATTAAAAACTTGAAATTTTTTAGTTTTTCAGTTTTTTTAATTAATTGTTTTTCTAATTGACTTTATGTTTACATCTTTCGTTCAATAACACATACCTCCAAAACAATTCATTAAGTACTTTCAGTATAACGATGTCTATTTTTTTAAAGTTCAATGTGTAGTTTAAAAACGATATTTTTAGTTTGTGGAACTAAAATGCTATTCAGTATTGGTTAAAGTATTCAGTGATTTAATTATAAAAAGTTAGTATTTTATATATTAAGACAATTATTTGTTGAAAATTTGAAAACTTATGATTTTTATAAGCCTTGGGACCTTTGTGCACACATTAATTACTCTTTCATTTAATTATCAAATTCATTTTAGTTTTGGTTTTAATATCTCGGGTTTAAATGTCTTTGTTACACATCATAATTTACAGTAAATTTAAACGTTTCAGATACAAAATAATTCTAAAATCCATTTACTTTTTCATTTTAATGTAGTGTCAGGAATGAATTCGAAAAATGATTCGCCTTTAAACATTTTATGCATCAATTTCCTTTATTTTAGGGGGGAAAATCTGCTTTCATTGAATTTATTTATTTCTCCGAAACATTTAAATTAGATTTAAAAGCGTTTTACATACTTATCAGAAGAGGATCATTTTAGTAAAATACATGCAAGTAGAATAAATATGCTTGACATTTCTAAAGCATTGTCCCTAAATATATACCAGGTTCTACAATCCTGTTTTCTTTTATTCTTTCTAGCGACTTCCCAACTTCCTAGAACAAAAGAAAGTAAAACTTCATCTTCCATTCTTAAAAACTGTCAAACAAAATAACCCCTCAATTCTAAATTGATTCTTTTTAAGCGCTGGAGGCCAAGAAGTTGGAAAGAAGAGTTCTTTCAAAAATTCGGTACTTGGCGATAAATTACTGTTGCCAGAACAATTCACAATTAAAACACAAAACGTAAACCCCCCTTTGAAAAGAACTAAGAAGGGGAAAGAGTGAATAAAATCCTCAGCAAAAATCACCCGTCGACAAAAGAACAACTCTTTAAAAATGCTCTCCAGATAAAACGCCGAGAGGAGGAATAGAATAAAAGAGTTAAAGGTAAAATGTGGAGTTACAGTCAATAGTGTAATACATGCGGCAGTTAAACTTCCTCTTTCTTTACATTATTTTTTTGTTCTTTATTACTCTTTAGTACTTTTATTATTGTTATTATTTAGAGGAGTTGGTGCAAAAGGCCACCGGCGACAATTCAAACGCGGGAATCACTGGACGCGAGGATGGAAAATTCTGAATTCGATTTTTGACTTCACCGGGTAAGCAATTGCAGTTTGAAAGGGACCATGCACAAAATGAGTCAACGACTGTAAGCACGATACTCTTTCAATTAACTTTCAGTCAGTTTTTTACTAAACGACATTATTGGATATGTACAGCGTCAACATTTTAAAATTGTGTTCATTTAAAAATGGCCCTCGCTCAACAAGATTCTTTCAGGCTTTGATGGAGGTCCTTTTTTTGAGTTTTAATGTTTAATTTATTTGAATAGAGTAACATCTAAGCACAATGGACACAAATATTACTCATTAGCTCTTTACATAGGGGGCCAATTTGATCTCGTAATGATGTGTTAAAATTTATTCGGGATTGAGATTGATTTATAAGAAGAAATTCATTCAGCATGTAACCTAACATTTATTTAATTTTCAAGACCAATTTTTGTGGTGTGAAATATGTCTTCCCCCCGGAAGCTATTCAAAGGTGAAACATCTTACGTTTTGTACTTTTTTAATGTCAATACATGGTATTTATAAAATATAATTTGTAAAATACTAAAATCAACACAATTGAATTATAAATTAGATATATGTTGTATTCAAAAATTTGAAAACTTTTACATATTACTTCCCATGAAATTTCAGGAAAAAGAGGTCAATGCGCATAGGGTATTCCAAGGGGTTGCCATAGGGTATTCCAAGCTGCACAAACGAAACGTTTGTACAGCTAAAATGCTTTAGAAGAGTGCAAAGGGCAACTTCTTTATTTTTTGCAAAGTTGGTCTGTGGTCACCAACTTAAGTCAATTTTATGTCATCTGAAACATTTTTCTTGCTGCTCAAAATAGCTTCCCATCGGCAATTAATAATTCCTGAAGAATACATCCCACGGCTTTGTAAAGTTTTGAAAAAAGCAAGGACGATTTCACACTACTATTATTTTAACTTTCAATAGATAGCTGCTAAATTTTCCACAGAATAGTGTCTTTTCGATGCAGTCGTGGAGAATCTTTGCATTCTTAATTCGTAATCCACTATATGAAGATGTGAGTGTGTTGACACTTAAAACAGAAACCCACTCTCTACATTCATGTATTCTGCCATAAGAGAAAGAGCTGCAATATGAAGAAAAGAGTCTCTTAAACCACGTTTTACTTGCACTCCTTCTGATAATAACTGTTGACTAAGGACTCTTACTCAGGTGTGGACATCCCTGGTATACATCCCATTTCCTTTATGCATTATGTTTGTACATTTGCATTAAGTATATAAGTATACGAAACAGTAAAATTATGTAGATAAATCCATTAGCTGTATTAAGTAATGAAGTAAATAAAAATTACGCATTTTACATGTATTTATTTCTTTTAGAACATTAGATAAACTTCCTATAAAAGTGCTTTAAATGGCGATTCATAAATAATAACATTATGCAATTCTAAATAAGAATGAATACATAAATATAATATGTAAACATTTCAGGTAAACTTTTACAACTAGAAGATATATCAGTTTATGAATCATTGTTGCTTATTTTAAATAAGAATTTTGAATTGAAAAATAGTATTTCGACGGCAAATAGAACATTAAATTATTCAAACATTAAAAAAAAAAGGAAATTAAACGAGATCGATTTTATTTTTGTAGAAAATAAAACGCATTAATACACTTTTGCTAATCCCATCTTTCTATAAACCTTGATTAAGAATAAATACCCTTGCATCTATGTTCACTATCTTATTTCAACATCTTCTATTTCTTGTGTAACAGTACTTTGTTTTCTTATATTTCGTTCATGACTACAGTATTACAATGTTGTGTACTTTGCTCAAGGTCATATTTTCTTTTGAAAGTTATCTTTAATTTTTAATGAACCTAGCAAAATATAGAGGTGAAATGTCACTAAGCAAAACAATAAACTTTATCCTCCTAAACATTTTAAATGACAGTTTTAAGCAAAGCTGTTCTATTTTATAAATGTACAGTATCTTCCATTTTAAATTAACTTAGTAGTTTTTATTATAATAAAATAATTCCTATAATAACATTTAGCAGTTGAATAATATTATAGTGATTATAGCTGAATAATATTATAGTAACTTTTACATCCCTTTTTTCCAAAATAAATAAAAAAAATTATGGTTTGAATGTCACTATAAAAAATCAGATGTTGATTTGATTTTTCAATATTTATTACAAAGTGCAAATATATCCTTTAGGCATATATATTGCTGTAAAATTATAATTTCAGACCTCATAACAATTCCGGTTATATTGTTTAAGTATGTGTTTTTACTTTCTCAAGGATCTGCAAAAGTATTTTAGCAAAAATTATCCAAAAAAATCGTTCTTTTTAATAATTTTTTATACTAAGATTTTTTTAAAGAAAAAAACTAAGATATCTTCAATGTTGTTCATCAATTTGTTTCATGGTGTTTAAGTTAAAGTCAAAGTGTAAAAATAAAACTCCTGAATTTATTTTTTCATGAGAAAATATATATAGTGTTAATTAGTTATGTTTCCAAAATAAGTATTTTATTTGCATTGAACATTACAACAATTTTAAATTAAGGTATAACAACCAATTGTTATTTTTTATGATACTGAAAAAAGTGCAATAATGAATATATATAAGTAAGGTTTTTTAAAAATGAAATAACTGTTAAAGTAAACTAAAAAAAAGTATATAAAATTTTAAAATTTCAAATTTAATAAATTTTAAACCAGTGTATTTTTATAAAGTTAAAAAAATCCTTCTCTTAAAATTTATTTACTCGTTTTCCTGAAAAAGTTTTCTTTTTTTAAAATAATTGTTGACAATTTAGTAAGAGAAGCAGATTACAGTTATTAAAGACCTTTAAAATAACTGTTGTTATATTTAAATGCATGCATAAGAACTAAAGAATAAGTCTCATATATTACTTTTGAAATATTTTCCCTTTCAATTTCTCTCTTGTTGCATCCCTGAGAGTATAGAATTTTGGAAATACCATTATGTACTTGCTCAATGTATCAGACACTCAACTACTACTCGGTATAAATATATTGAATTTAGTATGTTGAATGACATCTATCATTTTGTTTCATAATAAATTGAGCAAACGTACAATATCCGCTTCAAACAGTGAAAGATACTTTTCATCCTTTGAGATAGATTTTATAAATAGCTTTGACGTTTATACTTTTTGAAGAAAAGTGTATGAAAAAGAATATTTATATTCAGCGAGGAGGAATCTTTCTCCTTTTACACTTCTTTCAACTATTTATTTAATGTATTTTATTTTTACAGAAAATATCACAGTTTCGTTTTGCTATTACTGTAGCGTATAATAATCAACCAAATTCCTTTCTAAAAATTTACGTTAATTATTTAAGGATCCGAATACATTCGGAACTATGATTTTGAAAAAAAGCGTACAAACGACTATTTTTTTTAAATATTTAGTGTCACTTAAATTAGAATACACGTATAAAATTGTTTTGAAGATATTATTACAACAAAAAATTACTTAAATGCGATATTTTGGCAAAAAAATTAATATTGAATTACCTATTTTGAAAACATTCTCCTTTCATGCAAATTGCTTCTATTATGTATTTTCATTCTCCAGAAAGCTTGAAGTAAGAGCTGTAAAAAATTCACATTTTCAGAGTTACAACCAATTAAAATAATAACTGATATTTTTTTGATAAAGTTTTTTCACTATGATGTATTAAAATATGGATAAAACCATTTCTAATATATTTCAAAACGCCTAGTTAAAACTCTGTATTGAGATTTGAGCTATATATGAGCAAAATATTATTATTATAGAAGCATTTTTCGTAAAAGTAGAATGTTTTCAAAATAGGTAATTCTATGCTAATTATTTGCCAAAATATCACATTTAAATAATTTTTGTTTCATTAATATTCTTAGAACAATTTTATGCATGTATTCTAATCTAAGTGACACTAAATATTAATATAATATTCGTTTGTACGCTTTTGCAAAATCTCGGTTCCAAACATAGTCGGATACCTTAAACATTTAAATTACAAACATCTTTCTTTTTATTATGTCTTCGCATCTTCCTCACCATTGTTTTCTTAAAAAATAACCTGTAACGGCCCTCTGTGCTTAAAAGTTATTCTTGGAATATCAGAAAGGTGTCTTTCTATCCATGAGGTGTGCTAGTTCTTCTTTCCAAGCACTACAGCCGGTTACTGGCCAAGGCTGGCTCAGTTAGCTTGCAACATCTTGATCTATTCGATGCTATATTCTTCCATTGGTTAACACCCAAGTCCTTTAACGACTTTTCTACTTTATACATCCACCTCTTGTTCTCGGTTTTCCTTTTTCCCTCTGGAATTTGGAAAGTTATTTTCTGAACAGGATTTTCATCGCTATATCGCTATACTTTCATCGCTCCCAGTCACCTTATTTGGGAAGCTTTGATCACTTTGCTTGTGTTGGGTACATAAGAGGTACAGATGCAGAAAATCTCTCTCTCTCTACTCTTTATAGTTTTTTTATACTTTCATAATAAAAATCTATTCCTTATCGTGACCATTCTTTATAAGTGAAATAAAGATCATGGTATTCTTAGTTGGTAGAACTATGAATGAATCCCAGTGGCTGAGTGGTAGTGTATTGCGCTTCCACACCACAAATTTGGGTTTCTAATCCCTGACGGGCAAGATCGACTCAGCCTTTCATTCCTTCATTGGGTCGATAAATGAGTATCAAGTTTGCTTGTTAACTGAACTCTAGGGGTTCGCGTCAAGCTGACTACTTGATCGAAACATCTGTACATGCACCCCAGCGCATAAGTTTACGAATACTGGACGTCTTAAGGCATTGGCCAACTGGGCCCGGGCCCAGGGCCTCCTCCTTGGTGGGAGCCTCTATTCGTTCAGAATCATCTTTGATAAGATCCTGATCTGAATAATTTTAATATTCGATTATTACTCCAGAACATATTTTCTTAAAAACATGTAATTTCAAACTACATGTCAACTGATAAAAGAGTCATGACCGTTGTCCATGCCTGGGCCTTGGCCTAGTTCCACAAACGATCAGTCAAATCATTTAGTCGGAATGCTGCTTTGGTTGAGCTGGTTTGTGGGAATGTGAGCCATACGCAATTATTTGTTTCAAATTAACGTTTGTAAGACTACTTGACAATACATGCTGTATACTGTGTAATTTAAAAGTCACAGGTAGGGAATATTCTTAAAGGAGGGCTCAGGGCTTCAAAATACTGTAAGATGTCTCTGGTCCCAGGGCCGCAAATCGTCTTAAGACGTCCCTGCTGGGACAGGCACAGTAGGCCTTGGCCGTCATGGGCTGCTGCGCCACTGATTTCAGTTCAGTTCAGAGCCATGGATTTATAATCAGTAGGTAAAGAGTCTTGGTCTAGTCCTTTCGTAGAGTACTGCACGAGTATATTGAGGATGATGTACTTCAAGTTAATTAGAACTCTAAGCTCTCAAGCTTGCCAGTGGTAGATTAGAAAAGTAGTTCGCTGATCCCTGTCCTGGTTTCATCGCTTGTCTGTGATTGATAATTAAAACATCACATCAAGAATAATCTGAATATGTAAGAATTGAATTTATCAATAATGAATCTGCAAATTTTAGTCCAAATCTTTGCCACTCATTGTTTTTTTTTTATTGGAATAATATATTTCTCTTGTACAGTTTATTTCAGTAAAAAAGACGTATGAACAGGAATTTCAATTCTGTACATAAGTTAAATAATTTACATCTGCAATTTTAATCAAAGAATAATGTAAATAAAGTAATCTTAATTACGCACATAAAAAGCAATGCAATTTACATCTGAATTTTTTGAAGGGGTTTCAGGGGTGTTAATTTTGTCTCGAGGGGTGAAAATATAAACGATTTTCAAACAGGTATACTTCGTTTAAATTTAAATTAAATATTTTGAATACTTTACACATTATTTACAAAGGATTATGCTTTCAAAAAAGTACAAATGTTTGAAATGTAATCATAATTTTAAAAGTTATAAGCATATGCAAATAAAAAATAATTTTGTAATAAATATTAAGTAATTTTTGCTTTGCGCACGCTATTTTCTAAAATAGTAGTCTCTGATACATAAAACTTTATAGAATTATAAAATGTATCATACTCTTTAAATCCTAGTATATTAAAAATAATATATATTTTATATTTCAAAATATTTTAAAAATATTACAAAATTTTTTTTTAAAAATTTAAAAATAAATTTTTTTTATTTTTTAAAAATTTTTACTTATTATTCTATTTATTTAAAATTGCTACGGTGTAATAAGGATACATTTAACTTTATAAATCAACTTATTGCTAGCAATTAAAGTTACTACTCTTGAAAATAGCATACGCAACGTAAAACTTAATTAATATTTCTCATAGAAATATTTCTTATTTTTATATGCTTATAATTTTTAAAATTATTATTATATTTAAAACATTTTACACTTTTCTGAAGATCCATTCCTTTATAAATAAGGTGTAAAATATTCGAATTATTTAACTTTAATTTCAAAGATTTATATGTATTTTAATATCGTTTATATTTTCAGCTCTCCAGAAAATGTTAGCATCCCTCAGACCCCTTAGGAAAAATGTATATTATATTGTTTTAATTACGTATATTTTTTTTCCTCCTGGAATAATAAAATTTACTTGGAACTTTTTTTTAATGAAAAATGTACATTGTGAATGATTTTAATTTCGAATACAATACCTTTTACAAGAAAAATAAAATTTACACGTCTGCAGTTTTTATTAAATATCCATGCATAGGAATTTAGTTCCGTAAATGATTGAATACGTAAGTATATAATTTATAATACATCCCAGAAATTTTATCCCTTAAAACGCCTATCTATTTTATATGTAAGAAAAATATAAATCGCATCAATAATTCTAGGAATGAAATTAGTTGCAAAATTCTATAATTTCAATTATATGATTAAACAAAGACACAAATAATCAACAGCATCCTTTTTCTACAATAATGTTCAAAAATTGCTGAGGTGGAAAAAGAAATGTATAACTCAGAAGCTATGTATCTGAAGTTTGCAATGCAAGTATGTTTGAGATTTTGTTGTATAAAAACTTCTCATGTATTTATAATAACAATTTTAGTTTTTGTTTATATACACTCTAACAAAGGAATTAAAGCCATCTAAATTAAGACTCCTACGTTGATCTATTTTCAAAGGTTTCGTATATATATATATATATATATAAGTGAAAAATCAACTTCTCTAAATATTTCCACCTGAAGGTTGTAAATTGGACTACAACGCTCAATAATAAATATGCCATTAAATTCCCATTAATTTAATATTAAATTTAACTTTCATCAAATAATGAAGACTTTAACTAAACATAGCTTTTTTTCTCCAATACGCAACGTTTTGGCAACAAGATCGTTGCAGTTTTAAGTTTAGCATATATTAAATAAAAAACCTTTTTAAACCATTGTAAAAAAATTATTTTTTTAAAAATTTAATATAATTCTTTTTCAATTTGAGAAATAATTGATCATTTAGCTTATTTATTAAATAAACACATACCTTACTAATTATAAAATTAATAAACCGCTTTTTTTTTATTTACTGATGTCGAATGTTATAAAACAAACCGATACAAAACAGAAAAAAAGTTCTAATCAGCTTCAATATGATTCATTTGACAAACATAAGGCTAAAAAAAAAAATAAGAATTTTCAAACAAATCTCGGAGGTATAAATCAGGTTTATTTTAATTAATTTTTCAATAAAAATGAAAGTATCATATTTATGCAATGCACTGAAGTATTTTGATGCGTTGAAATACATTAAAAAAATTATTTTTGTATAAAAAAACTCTCAAAAAGTATAAATTTGTGCGATTTAGATTTTAGATGAATTTTTTTCCCTCTCTATAAAAGCAATTATTTCAAAATAATAATTTCTTTATTTATTTTCGGATAAACTTCATGTTGCTTACACTCGCAAGATTCTATTGAAAATTCTAAATTAAAATTCTATGAAAATCTTTTGAATAAATTCAAAGTGAACTATTTAATACTGAAAACACTAAAAGAAAAAAAAATATGCAATTCTGGCAAAGTTATATGACGCATTATAACTTTAAAACTCTAATTCAAAAGTCGATTACAATTTTTCAGAAAAATATTAAAATTTAATCTCTGTCCACACACGAAACAGAAAATAAATTATTTAAAAAAAAACTTTGTTAGTCACAAATCCTTCTATTAAAGTACGTTCCAGATACATTCAATTCATTCTAAAAATCACGTATCTGATTCCTTAGGGACTCTTTCTATCCCATTCCTTTCCCTAACTCAAACATAGTAAAAAAATCACGAACATCAAAGACTAATAGAGTTTAAATTGTTTTAATTTCGAACGAGTGATTAATTTTTTCCCAATTCTTCGTAATGCGGATCTCTTCCATTTTTTTAAATTTCTTCCTTTCTAAATGAAGACTTCTAATTACAGTGTACGAGCCTCGTTACATTTATAGTGATTAGTAAGTACTTACTGATTGTGGGTTTGGCTGAAAGAAAAAGAACGATGGAAGTTATAACCCGCATTGCTGATGGCAAGAATTTAAATGATATTTCTCTAGAGCAAACGATTTTTAAACGATGAGCAGGTGAAATTATTCGTTTGGTGGATGTGAAAAATTCAGAATGTAAAATTTAGTGCTCAGGAATAAATGGAATGAATTATTTGCAGGGATATATGAGTGGAAATGTTAATAGTTTTGAAATGATTAAGTGGGAGTAGTTTTATATTTTGTGACGAAAAGATTATCGTTTGTAACGAAATTGTTTATAAATTAAAAAGTTTGTTTTCAATTAAACATAATTTTGTTCTTTGTTTGGAATTGTAATCTTTTTACTTAAACGTATTATAGATTGTTTTTGATGTTTTAATGATTTTTAAAAGAATAAAAATAATCGAGTGTAGAAAATAGTTTTGTAATCACTAAACATAAACATACGAATTGTTTTTCTTAGTATTATAGACCGTTGAATATTATATAGTAAACCTTTCACGTCTAAACTTTGGTGATTGCCGTACTTAGCTACACCCAATTCTTGTTTTTTGCATGGTATTTTCTTACGCGATTTTGAAATAACAGTGTATACGTATTCAATGATTTGTTTTATACGAATTTCTTGTTCTAGCACGAATTCCCAAAGAATTTTGGGAATCGTGCTTTTTCGATGAGGACGATTTGATTGAATTTGTGATAGTTCATGATAAAAGAAGTCAATAATGTTGAAGTGGAAGGTGAGTTCATCTATTAATCCCTGATTTAATTCGCGAGGGCTTGAATTTTGCCACAAATATAGTATTACGTTTCTTACTCATGATCTTGACATACAACGTGCATTAAAATTCGCGTAAAAATAAGTTTTGTATAGCAGTGTATCAAGAATTATACAAGCAACTTAAAAAAAACAGCCGCTAATAACGGATTTTGTAATGACAAACACAACCAACTGAGGCCGGTCATAACGAACGAAATTCTTCATTTCAATCAAAACCGACAGCAGTGCTAGACATATCTGATACTTTCACTGATGACAGCATTTTTTATTCAGTTTGTAATAAACGTGCACGCTTGTTATCAAGTAAAGATGAATCGTTGTTAGTAGTTTTATTCCCCTAATTTCAGAGTTTGCATTTTTGCATGTTGTATGTACTTATAGACGGAATTTTCATTATATTAATTTTTTTGTAACAAAAATGAATTGTTTTTGTTTTATAAATAAGTAACATGGATTCTATTATTTCTTTTTTGCACAGTTTTTTTTTTTGGTGAAATATTTAGAGATTTTTCATCTTACACGAGTTTTTAAAATTGTGGAACATATCCCCAAACTTACCATGTATTTTTTTACACGGGTTTTTCTCTAAGGAACGTATCTACAGTACAAAAAAAAAGATGGGTGTGTAAACTTAGCTGCATTATTTATACAGAATGGCAAAATAGACCGTACGCTGAACTGAATTACATAAACGACGTTTAGACGGGAATAAAAAAGAAACTGTCAAATCAATTGGTACCTGTGATAAAACATTCACGGGCTATAATACTATTCTTATTACTTATTTCAGTTTATTGTGTGGTGAAGTAATACATTGCTGTAATACATTGCTCTTGTTTTACGTAAGCATGATTTTGAACAATGAAAAATATGTAAACGAATGGAAACATATACCTGATAAAACTACACAATGATAAAAAAAAAAGCTATTCATTGTTGCGTATTTTGTGTGTGTTTTTATTTGTGTTATATCTTAAACTAAATAAACAATTACTTACTAATAGTTATTCTTAGAACCATTATGGTTCTGTAAGGGTTAAATAAATTCGAAACAAAATGTTAAATGTTTATTTCAGTTTTATAAATTCCTACCAAATAAAATAGAAAATTCTATTTGCTTATTAAAAAATTATCTTGTAGAAAATTTTTTATTTCCTGAATATTTTAAATTTTATTCATTTTATTACAAACGGGAATTTATTGCATGACACATTTATCCTCATACATCAAGATCACTTAAACGTACGTAGAAACACTGAAAGTCTAAAGTAAATGGCATTCAATTTTTACAGAGCTTCATTTAGACATTCTAAATACATCTACCTTAATATTCTTAAGATGGGAGGTCCATATTTAAATCGGAAGGAATAATTTCTTAAAAGAGGCTCAAAAATTAACTATGGAACTCCTTCCTCTCTTACTTGTTTTCTGAATACCATGTGGTCTGTCAAAAATAATAAACGTCAATATCATTTGGCTACCTGTTAACTCTCTTGCTTACAGATTGAGAGGGAGGGGGATTTTTCTTTTCAGGGGTTGTTTTCCAATGACCATAGTAACGCAAATTATTGATAAAAAATTATAATTTTAAAAAAAAACTAAAAACCGACCTTTTACAGTTATTCGAATTAAGTTGTAACTTATTCCTTTAGTCTCAAAATCTGGAATTAGTCGCCAAGTCTGGAAATGGGATCTAAAATTGATGCGGGATGGGATCTGAAAATGGGAAATCTTTAATACTGATGATTCTGATCAGCAATGGAACAAAATTATTAAATTAATGTATTGCCATCGTCCTGGACAAGTGAGCAAAATTTAGAATTAAGTTGACCTTTTAAAGTGGGTAAAAATTGAGTTCAATGATTCCGTTACATACAAGTTTAAAAAACAAGCTTACATACAAGCTTATAAAAGGGTGCTAAAAAAGGGAGTGAGTAAACATTTCCAAATGTGCCTTCCTAAAGAGCAATTTCTTCTCAAAGTCACCTGTCTCCTAAAAGTTAATTTTAAGGTATAATATTGTTACGTAGATCGGGGTTCGAGGATTTATGCAAAATCAGTCGTAAATAACAAGGCAATTCCTTAAGAGAGATGAGTATTTATTGCGTAAATCAATCCTTGAAAATACAGGATTCAACAGCAAAATTCGCAGAATAAATAACAGAAGGATTTCACACCTTCAACAGCACTCAGACACAATAAGCAGTATCTAAAATTCACGTATGTAAATGACTATTCACAAGCACAGCCGAGTATATCAAATTCAAGGCAAGTCTTCTAATCGCTAATCAAAACAGTGCTCACTACTCGCTGGTTAAAATCAGACTGACTGTTGCTACGGATATAATTTCGGGTACATGGGTTTCTGGGAACCCTCAGACCCGTATCTGGCTAGAAAAAGTTCTGTATAGGTCTTGGTTAAGTTGCATTTTCATGCTGGATAGTATGGAGCTTAGCAATTGGACGAGTGGCGGCAGGCCGGTAGGCGGGGCTTCGAGGCGATGATCTTTGGCGGCTCGGTTTTGGAATCTGGTGGAAGAGAGTGTCTTCCAATTTGGATGTAGTAGTGATGAGGATAAGACTGACTGTTGCGGCGAGTCTCTCTCTATTTATAGCAGAGGCCGAAATTTCTGGAAAGATGCGCTCGCGCCACAGATCGTGAAATTAGTGGATTTCTCTACTAATTTCTAGAAGAATCCAGAAAGTCCCGAACTCGCCAACATGGTCGCCAAAAATGATGCAACTTGTTCTATCGCCAATATTTCGCCAAGTTCCAATTGAATCCATTATAACGTAAGGATGGCGTTGCTTTGAATATTACAATTTTATCATGAAATAAATATAGCATAGAGTAATATAAAGGCATTGCACATCCAAATACAAATTATTTACATTATTTTATACAAAATTCCTAACAATATTAATGCATCCTTATACAGTATTTACAAGTATGTCTCAGGGGCCGTGGGTAGCCTAGTGGTTAGAGCATCGGACTCTAGACCGGAAGGCCTGAGTTCGGTGCCCGATGCCACCAAATACCCACCGAGTACAAAACGGAGAACGTGCTCGTTAAACCTGTGGGTCCGAACGGTGTCGCCATCTATCGTGTTGCGTGAGCAAAATCGCACTGTCACCTTCTTTGAGGGCTCAAAGCTTAGGCTAAACGACAGGCGTAAAATTCTAGCCCTTAGCCGCGATGAATTTCGTGGACCTTGATCTGATGTTACTGTCGATCAGGTGGCACAAGCAACAACAACAACAGCACAAATATGTCTTCAAAGTACAGTGGTAGAAATAAAAAGTTATAAATGCAATCGTTTATATTTATTCATACAAAGTTAAAAGAAACAGTAGCAACATATTTTAGCTTTTTTGCGATTATAGTTGAGAAATATTTCAATACTTATGGATTATTTTCATATAGTTTTTTGTTATTAAGGTATCTCCAAAAACAAAATAAATACTTTATGCATCGACTTTCAACTTAATTATCACTTGATGTATTTTTATAAAAAAAGCATTATCTGCAAATAATAACACTAAACTAAGCGATAATATTCGAAACTTTAAAAATAACATAACTGATATACGATAAGCTTTCGTTATAAGTGGCGAAATTCTCTAAACACTTCAAAGTTCCTCTTGCGTCACTTGAACAAAGACATTATACGCAGATAAAAATATTTTATATCTATTTATGCGTATAATACTCATCAATTACATCCATTTTAAAAGCATTTTAGTTACGCATTTTTTTTTATCATTGATATATCGATGACAAAAGAACGATAAAGCTCATTTATATGGCATTCGCTTAGAACAATCTACTTTAAAAATTGATGCTTCGAATTTCGAAAAATTAACACGTTATCAGTATAAAAGAATGACAAAATTACACCATCAGAAATGAGAGCGTAGAGTCCGCGACAATCCTACGTGACTTGTTGACATATCCAAACAAAAAGAATGATTAATAGTTTATTCGCAATGGAAGGCCAATTTCAATGCATCAAGTGAAATCATCAATCTTTAGGTAACAAAAGACACCTCAGAATATGCAAAATTGCTGGGTTATTATTCATATCCACGTCATTGAATGGACACTTTGGGGATGTGAAATTCATATGCTGACTGAAGTGTCTGGGATTTGAATATTTGTTGCCAAACTGCTGGCTTAATCATTATGCGTTTGAGGTGTAAAATAATTTTAAGAAATCAATTAATATTTGAATGCGATGCAGTATTTGATGGCAGAGGTATCATTATGGCGAGGGAGGAACAAGAATTGGAATGGTAATTATGCCGTAAATTGATCTTTAATCGATGATGTAATTCATCATTTTTCCTCTAAAGTAATTAATATTCCGTTTCTTGTTGGACTGGTAATGGGTGAAGACATTAACAAATGGATTTGTCTCTGAAGATTCAAAATGAAGATGAAGATCTCTTTTATAAAGGAAAAATGAAATTATAATGCAGGATGGTGTATACTGCATACTGTTTAATTTATTAGTAAATGCATTAAAAATATTGTTTTATAAATGATGTGTAGTATTTATAAAAGGAAAAAAAAACATTTACGAAATAACCACTATCATAATATACAAAAAAAAACCCATTTTCTTTAAATAGGAAGATAGTGGGATAGTCATTCAAAAAAGGAGTTGGGGAAAGGATACAACAAAAAGAGATAAACAACGATAGTCAATACCTCATTAGTGTAACTGTATAATGCTGCAAAACAATAAATAAAATAGTTACCATATGATAGAATATGGACTATTTCACGATATATTGTAATGCAATAAACACAAATAAGCTACACAACTAATATAAAAGTTAGAATAATGACAAAAATAAGACCAGGTATTTATATTAAATTTTGCTATATTAGATGTATTAAGACTTATTTTCAAGAGACGCCTTGTTTCATGTACAGTAAAAATTTCCATTTATTTATGTTCACGAGTCAGATTTTTTTAATATGAACTCAAAAATTTAAAATTTTTGAAATGCAGCCCTGCCTTTAGTTGTCAAATACCATAATCAAAAAGCGCTTCGTAGTTCATATCCCTGAGTGGCTACTAGTGTCACGGATTCTTGGTAATTAATCCCTAGGAATGAAAATTTTAAGATAATTTCCCCTATTTGATGGAGAAATTCAAACAGTTTTAAAATAAGTTATTATTTCTCGTCTTACTCTGAGGCAACAATAATTCTTGTTCCGTTTTATTTTTATTCAATCAACTGCACAATGTAACCTTATCGTTAAATTTTATATTATTGTTCTGTATGTTATATGGATTTTTTTTTATTAAAATGATGCAAAGAAATTTGACATTATCTATTTGGAATTGAAGAACATGCACCTTGGAATAAAGAAATATAATCGGAAACTATCCATCCAGTATTGTGACGTTCAGGAGCGTCTTAAAGCATAGGCCAATTGGACCTGCTCACAGTGCCTCGCCCACATTGGGGGTCTGGTCTAGTTCTCGACTCAGCTTTCATAAGATTACGATTAAAATAATTTCAACGGTCAGATGTTATTTTTGGTTGTATTCTCCGAAAATCTGCGAATTTCGGATGATATGTTATTGTTTATCCGAGTTTTTGACAATGAATATCTGCTTTTAATTGTCATAGGTGGGGACCTACATTTGTGAAAGGGCCCAGTGTCTACTTTTGAGTTGGGGCCCAGGGCCTCAAGAAGCCTTAAAACGTCCATGGTGACGTTTTACATTCTTCGGGTGATAAGTCCAATTTTGGATTTATTGCAAAGGCAAATGACTGCGAACAAAAACTTTACTGTTTTGTCAGAAATCCATTTATACATGTCTTCGGAATATATAATATTTGTGGATGACTTTATTCACATTTAGGCATCTTAACACATATCCCTTGTTCACCTCTTGACTGAGGTTATCGAAACCTAAAATGCAATTTTGAATTAAGATGCTTAAATTTAAAATAAAATGCTTGCGGTTTCATGTGGTTTATGGAAAAAAAGGCTGAAAGCTTCATATTTCATAACTTCAAAACCTTCAAATCCTTTATGAACCTTTGGATTTCGGGACATCTCCAAATTTAACAAAATATAATTACTTAACTGCTTGAAAAAAATGGGGTTATTTAATACTTGAAATACGTACAAAGTTTCTCACGCATCTTAAAGAAAATCTCATCATTTTAGCGTTTTAAGTTAATAGGGAAGGACATGACGCGCGTCAAAGATATACCTAATTAAAATGCAATTCTTTATCTACAACTGTAATACAAATATGGACTCAAAAAATTACCCTAGTTATATAAATAACTCTTTTATTGCGCTTCTAACATACGCAACATTTATTGTTCAATAAAATCTGTAAGAACATTAAAATGTCTGTATGTGTATGTGTTAAATAACATATATTTCTCATACATATATATTTCTTAAAATTTTAGATTATTTAATATAGTTAAATGCACTACCCCGATATATTCTACAAATAATTGGTGAAATAAGGCGTAAACAT
This sequence comes from Trichonephila clavata, assembly GCA_019973975.1. Lineage (NCBI taxonomy): Eukaryota > Metazoa > Arthropoda > Arachnida > Araneae > Nephilidae > Trichonephila > Trichonephila clavata. Next base: position 58,418 of record BMAO01030265.1, read on the forward strand.
TTCTTTGGACTCCTCTCTACGTTTTAATTTTACATCTATTTTCAATAACCCTACTTTGACATTCATTTCAAAAGGATTATCAAAAAAATGGCATTTATCGTGATCATTGTAAATATTGTTATTTACTATGATCATGCATCTCTCTAATTCATCAATTTGTAGTACAAATACAGTATTCATGTGTAAGTATCCTTACAGTTCTCTCTCATTCACTTTAATTATTTTAATAAAATTAATAGAGCATTTTCCCCTTAAGTTAATAATCTGAATTATATATATATATATATGTTACCGTTAAAGTGTGAAATTCGTTATTTCATAGAATAACTAGGTATTTTATGAAATAACTAGACAAATCAGTTAAAGCATATAAAATTATTGAATTGTATGATTCAACTAGATATTCTATAGATTACTTCATCGTTAAAGTATGAAATACAGCACTCGAAAGTACTTTGAACCTGTTCTAGTTGCTTTAGAAAGTTTTTTTTTGATTAGGTAAAAGGGATGGAGGAATAAAACAATTTTACTCTAAATATCAGTTCAGTATATGTCAGCGAGAATTAATTTCCATTGAAGAAGTTCCAAAAATTGACACTACGCTTTGTTCTGTCGCAACAGCTCAAAGTTGCGATACTAGACAAGGATTTAAAAAGTGCTCGTGCAAAAAAAAAATGTGTAACTGTAAAAAATGTGCTTGTTTCAAAAATAATAAGCAGTGCAATCCAAAGTGTCATCACAGCAATCCTTGCTCTAATAAATAATGAAAAGTAAAATAAAGGTATCTCATAAAATATAAATTAATATTCTCTTATATTTTTGATTTAAAAAGTTTACACAATGTTTTTATGAAGCAACAGTTTTTCTTCTCAGCATGTATATTTGTTGGTAATATTCAAAAATAATTTATTTTTGCACATATTCTATTTTCTCCTTTTTGCGTAACGTTAACAATATAAGAAATAATAAATTATATATCATCTGATTTTCTTAATTATTTATCAATTATTCATCCGCAAAAGGAATAAAATCGAGAGATTTTAGCTACTGTGCTCAATTAATTCATAAAATATCTTTGAAATTGTTTATCTTTGTTATTTCATAGAATACTTAGTTATTTCATAGATTAACTAGGTAAAGTATGAAATTTTTCATCTATTATATACTTTAACTGACTTGTCTAGTTATTTCATGAAATACCTAGTCATTCTATGAAATAATTGAATTATACATTTTAACGGCAACATATATATATATAGTAATTTCTTCTTAATTATAATCATTTTAAGGGGATGGTGGACCTTTACAATGTCAAATTTGACCAAAATTGCGATTTTTATTTTTTATACTAATAATATATTTCATTGAATAATTCTGTCGAAACATTTTGTCATTTTGATTAATAATTATTGAGTTACCTTTTTTTTTTTTTTTTACGAAAATAAATGTTTAAAATGTACTTTTCTTAGTTCGTTTTAAAAAAAAAAAAAAATTCCCCCTGTCCTTGTTACGTAAAATGCTCCATGCGTTTCATATTACGTCATATCTCTTCTAAATTTTCGCAACTTATGAAAAATGAAATAATTCACAATTTGTGCATTAGTTTTCTAAAATATTTAACGGATTATATTTTGTGTTGTTTTGAATACCTTGAATTGATAATTGAGTGATAATTGGTGAAATATTTCATGGGGTAAAGAAAATCTTCCTTTTTTTCTTCAAATTTTATTCTTAATTTAAAGTCCGTTTACAAATATATTCTATTGCAGTTCATAAATATATAAAACAAAAATTATGTACGTATTTTAAGAACTGATGCGCAAGGAGCATTTTTAAATATAATTTTAAAAATTTTAATTTTTTAAGAATTTTATAATTTTTATATATAAATTTTTTAATATATCATTTTGATTTACCATATATAATTGTATATACTTCAGTTTTCAGCTAATTTTGCTAACTAGTTTTCAGCTAATTATGCTAAACTAGTTTTAATGGTTCACCATTCCTTTTACCAAATACATTTCTTGTCTTGACTCAATCGATTGAAATTTTAGAGAAGTAAACATGATTTTAAAATACCCTATACACATAAACTTTCCAAATAACATGCACTAATGTATTTGGTGTACAAAGCAATACAATAGCAAAGATGTCCATTAAGATTTGAAGCAACACATATATTAAGAAAAATTCGTAACAAGTAAACATTCGTTGTCTGAAAAGATTCTCTGTCCTTCTGGACTCTTAAATTCATCAGTTTTACACCGTTGCGTTCTTTTTGCTAATGAATATAGATGGCTTGATGTTAATGGTTAAAAGCTACAAGAAAAAGATACCTTTTAAGAGCTTTCTAATGTTGCCATTCATGCTCTAAACATTGTTATCGCAGGCAGCGAAATGTTTTCTAATTAAGTTAAGTTTGTCTGAAATTATGTTCTGAATTTTAATTTGAATAAAGTTAATTCATTCGGTTCATAAAATGGGAAAAGAGTTTTCATTTCATAGTGTTTCCAAAGGATTAAATTAATAATATTTGTACCCTAAATGTATAAAACATTCAGAAACATTTTCTAGTTATATAAGCGCTTTACTAAGGAAAATGACAATATTTATTTATCATAAATTATAGATTTATGTATATTATATCTACAAGTACATATACATATACACACATATACATACATGATTGTTTATTAATGTCGTCCAATCTGTAGAGCACACACAAATATTTCAAGGGGGGGGTCCAGGGTCGAAAGTCCCCCAACTCGTATCATACCTCAAACAACACCTATTGATTCTTATGATTTTGTAGATTTTGTTAACAAAAAACAATAAAAAATAAATTATTGAATTAATAATTAGCATTAATTAATAAAATAAATTGTTAATTACAATTATTCAATTAAATTTTACGTTATATATATATAGGATCGAAAAAACTCAAGAGTTTTTTTGAGGGGTCTAGACCCCTTGTGGGACCCTTGTGTGCGCCACTGCGTCCAATAAAGCTACACTAGAGATATTTACGATGGATTAGTAATTCTTCACCATAGTGAAGTGCTGAGGACTTCATATGCACTGACACCCCGCTCTCCAAGCTTTCAGCCCACGTCAGTGCAATACACTGTTGCTGTCTTTGAAGATTAATTATAAACAAATTTATCATTAAATGGTATCATGTACCCGCCAATGTTCTGGTATACTACTTTTTGTTATTTTTGGCTATTAGAAATTATATTTATCAAACATATTTTAGTATTCTTTAAATTTCTCACGTATTTCTAAGTTATTAGATTACTGTTTTATACTATAAGATCATACAGTTTTATATTTTGGAAATTAATTTTAGCTTTCACACACAAAAGAAGTTTTGTTTAATTTTAATTTAGTATTATAAGCGCATAGAGGAGAAGGTTGGCGCTTTAATTATGCTTAATACTGCAGTTTTAGCATTACATCAATGGGCTTTGTTGTTATTTTACAGTAGTAATTCTACTTTGACCTATTCTATATTTCTATATTCTCACATATCGCATATTCTTAAGTCAGACTTGTTAAAAGTTTAGTATATTTTTAATGATTTTATTTTGAATGAGTGTGTTCCGAATTGCTTACAGCATGTACAAAAATTAAATATTTTAATTAATCGCAAAAATTACTCATATTTACATCTCTTGTCGTTCAGGATTTTTTTTTATTTAAATCAGTCCCAGAATATAATCAATTTAAAAAATCCGCCTTTAACAATTTGTGATTTATTTTTGTGAAAAATGCATCCCAACTTACTATTTTCCGGTTAACACCAACTACTAATTTCTGTTTAAAATTCGATAGCTTCTGGTTGATTCAAAATTTGAATCACATACTAATTTCTTAAAAACAGGTTGTGAATATGGAAAATAAAACACATGAAAATTGAAAAATGTATCATACTCTAATGTGTGTATAATTGCCTTAGCACAATATAGCTATCTTTCCTTATTTACATTTATTTATTCTATGGTTGTAATGTGAGGTAGTTTTATATTAATAATAATAAGTTTTAAAACTAACTCACCACAAAATTAGAATCCTTTTTTTTACGTTAGGCTACACAGTACCCTTTTCAAAATAATTTTTAGAGGCAGTAACAGTAAAAATAATTTATGTTTTACATTCAGATTATATTATTAAATTGATTCTGTTAGTAAAAAGTCGTATGACCAGCTACTGTTTAATAATTTTTAAAAAATAAGAATTTTTGAAATCTCTTAAACTTTTATAAAAAGTTCACTTTTTAAATTTTTTTAGTCATTTTAAGTTATTTATGTTTCTTAGATTATTGCTAATAAAAGTTAAAATGGGTGTAAAAATTTATTCCTTTGTGTGTTGATTTTTTAAAAAAAAATATTTTCTTAGCTAAACCTGGAAAAAACACGATTTTTTTAAAAAAAAATAGTAATAAATAGTAACTTAGACATTTTTTAAAAAAATAACTAGAGATCTCAGCCCTAAGTCCATACTAACTTTCATAAAACATAGGCTTGGTAGTACATACAAAAAATTTCAAGGCTCTATCCTGAACAAAAAAAAAAAAGAAATGCATTAGGGATTAGAAAACACTTAATCTTTCAAAATTAAAAATCTGAGAAAAACGCAATTAAAGTTTGTAAAGGCATGAAACCAAAACTCTTTAATGCCCGTAAAGTACTACTTTTAAATATGTTGTTTTCCAATGTGTGTTCTACATTAAAACACTACTTTAACTAAATATAACTCAAAATATTTTTTTTAAATTCAAAATATATTTTTGAATAATATTATTTTCATTTGTTGCGATGACATGTTATTAAGCTTAATCGTAACCTAATGTTATCACAAAAGATTTAAAACACAAAGTTTTTATGTACAAAATAATAAGGATACTTGAATTCAGAATACTTGCATTCGGAGAAGTTTAATTGTAGTATCAGCTGAGAATTGATTTTTAGATACATCATTTTCAGTAGTATTCCATCTCTTCGAAATATTGTTACTTTCAGAAACTTAAGAACGTTTTGGTCATGGCATTTTCTCAACAGGGAAAAATTAATAATAAAGATTCTAAGTTATGTAAACAATTTTTAAGGCAAAAATTGGCTTTGAAATCAATCATAATTAATTAACTATGAGAACATAAAAAACTCAAAACATAATCAAGCAGAAATGATCTTAGTAATGAAAATTAAAATTAATAAACATTTCACAATAAAAAAATTGATTGTGCTCAAAAATATTTTAATTCAATTTTAGAGTGGAAAATTGCTTTTAAATGAAACCGAACCGAAAACCATAACTCAGAAAAACTTCAAATATCTTAAAAAATAATTTGTTAACAGATCTCAAATTGGGTGGCAATCTGCACAATGATATGGGACACAAAATAAAAATTCGGTAAACATGAAATTTGTACGGTACTGTGTAGCCTTAATTATTTTTACTGCATCTCTAAAATATGAGAGGAAGACTTACTTTTTGCGGATATTACTGAGAGTCCAAACTAAAAATATGCGGAAAATCAAAAAACCCTGGGGGAAAAAATACTTTTCTAAAATTGACATTTTATCAGTCAAATAGCTCCACATATATTATCTATCCTTTAAGAAAAGTACTGTTCCTCTGCACAACAACCCACCCATCCAAACCCTACCCATACCCAGGTCTTTTAATAACGTTAACCCAAGCTCCTGCTCACCATCAACCTTCACAAATGTTGATCAGATTTGAAACCTCCGCTTGGATATTCCAGATAAGACTAATTTCGATGCTCGCCGGCCAGAACAGGATCTAACTTGACACCTGTTGAAAAGGAAGGGGGTTGTCTTCAACGCGGAAGATTAATCGTCCGTGGAATCGCTCTCTCTTGTGCTCAACCCCTTAAAGCTCCGGCATAATGGCCATTAGATTGAGCGAAACGTTATGGGATCCTGATGCATTGACGACTAAGAAGTGTCTCGGGTTATATTCGGGAATTCTTAGAGCTTTATTCTGGAGGGATGGTTTGTATATGATGCCTTTTTGGAATAAAAATGGATCGAGTTGCCGGTTTTCTCCAAAGGGTTGGGAAATCGCTAGAGAGAAGGAGGATGGGGTGTTTGTGTTGGAGGATGGCCGAGGGATGGATCGTTTGTGAAAGAAAGGTGGGAAGGTTTGGTAAGAATTGTTATTTTGAAATAAATGTTTGATTTTGTACTGATGTTAAAAGGACACAATACGATTCAATTGGGAAAAAAATAGGTCAAAAAATCAAATATAATTTTTTTAGTTTAAATTATTTTTTATATATTTTTCTATAACCTCACAAAATTTGCAAGCTCTAAACTTAAAAAACGCCGAATTATGTTAGCTTTTACGTTCGTTTTTATCCACATCCTTTTGGCAAATCAAAAGTTTAAACTGACTTATCTCAGAAAGATAAAATAGCTAGTTTGTCTTCATTTAAAATGCTAAGGCTTTTTTTTTCTATTGTGCCTAATGCTTTGAATTTCTTTTTACCTATTGATTGGTATGCATTTTTGAATCAAAGCAATACTTATTTTTTAAAAAAAGAACTCAGAATGTATACATTTTTTAAGGAATTTTCAATAAGCATTCATTAAAAAGAAGAATTGTACCAATACCAATCATGTTATCCATACCAACTTTTGTTATACATAGTTTGATGTACTTCTAAATCAAATTTCATGCAAGTACGTAAACTTTGGCGGGAGAAGTAGCATTTTAAAACCACTTCAAAAGTTTAAAGTTTTTTCTTTAAAAAATTAACGGCTAGCTTTTTATGAAGTTGTGAGCACAAATTCTCCGTTTTACGTAGTATACACGCATAGGAAGCAACCAAAAAAATTTTGAAAATCCATAAATTAAATTTTTTTGCGTAAATCGTACCATGTCTCCTTAAAAACGATTCGAGAACTAGCTGTTGGTTGGTTGATTTTATTGGTGCAAAAAGACAGTTCTATCCTATCTCATCCAAATTTTCGCAAATTTTGTTGTAAGCAAGTGTAAATGATTATATATGTTACTAGCTGGTATACCCGTTCTTCGCACGGATGAAATGAAAAATTAAACAATGCAGATTGAAGGATAAAGAAGTTTTTAATGAGTTAATTTTACGTGAATTGCAATTTTATTAAAAAAACGCTTTTTGCATATCTCAGATTAACAAAAAATCATATTTGTTAAATTTTATGTTTGTAGGTCTAATAGCTGATAAAAAGATTTTTCTTTATTTATAACTCTCCCGTAACTTCCTTGTGGGTCGATTTTTGAAAACACCTTCCTAAGCTGATCTCTGCTCAGCAAAAGTAACACATTGTTACAAATTTTGTGTAATGAAGACTTAAAATAATGTAAATAAATTCTATCTGGATGTGTAATACGTTAATATTACTTTCTGTTGTATTTATTTTATGTTAAAATTGTAATATTCGCAAGCAACGCCGTTTCTTACATTATAATGGTGATTCAATGAAACATTGCCAAATGTTGGCAATAGAGCCAAGTTGGCATCATTTTTGGCGACCATGTTGGCGATTGATTGAACGGTTCAGAAATTAATATGCTGTAGCGGCACCTGGTGGGGATCTTCAACAAAGAGGATAGTGGGTTGTCAGCTATGGTGTCGTTCTCGTCATTTGAGTGTGCTTTAAAATTGCTATGTCCGTTCCTTTAAGCCTTCGCGTTGCATTGAAATTCGATGCTAATAAAGAATCGATCGATTAACCAAAATGAAAAAAGAAATTCAAGTGGAAAGGTAAAATAATGTATAAAATATTTTCGAATTTAGGGCTACTTATTCATATAGAATGAATAAAGTTAGTTAGTTTACAGATTGATGATTAATGTGTCACGTACTGTTTAAAGGGGTCAATAAACTAGTAATAATCAGAAGAGAAAGTTTATTTTCCATTGAATATTATATAAAGATTATGAAAAATAGGTTAACTTACGGTAGAGATAAACTTTCTTTTTATTTCGTTTTTTCCTTTTTCCCCGAAAATTTTAGCTTTATATTCTCCGACATTAATTCATTGTTAATTAAACTCAAATGAAAACAAAATAATTGTAATATTTGTTTAAAAAATTCCCAATCTTACAAAAATTCTCTAACAATATCTTCAAAGACTTTGTAATAGCGTAAATGTATGAATATCTTATTTGCTTTAGAAATGTTTAATCAAAAGAAGAACGAGAAACGTTTTGAATTTTGATTCTTTAATTCGGTATCAAAAATATTTATTAAACATAATTTTATTTTTTCCCATTTAGTGTTTGCAAAAACAAAGTATTAAATTAAATTTCAATGCATCGGTAACAGTATTGTTATTACGTTATATTAAAGTATCAGTTATTGATTAAATTGGCCAATAGTTTCAAATTTAATTGGTGATTTGTTTTTGGAAGTAAAAAAAATATAAAAAATGAATAAAAATTATTTATTTAATATTGATCGGGTTTAAGATTTATGATTCAGTTGAATTGTTATCTATGGCTAATATATGTTTCTATAAACTTAGAAATCAGCTAAAACCAAAATAAACCAATTTAAAAACTAAAATAAACCATTACAAAATTTTGATAAGGTCAGTTGCCCTTTATGGAAGTGTATGCTGGACCCTCAATAAATCAGAAATGGACATGCCGTTGATCTTCGAAAGGAAAACCTTGAAGAAGATCTATGGACCAGTAAAACATAATGACGTGGGGAAAATATTATATAATAATGAAATTTATAAAAAATATGGCAAACCTAACACATTGTAAAAACATCTAAAACATCCCACATTAGATGGTTGGGTCACAATGACTATTCCAAGTAAAAAGACAACTTTTTCCAAGTATCGACGGGAAAGGAAGGAAAGGAAAACCACCAACTAGGTTTTGCAGTATTAAGCTGCAAATGGCCTTAAGAATAATTGGAGTTATCCGATGGATGGATACGACACCGGATAGCGCCAGATGAAGAAGACAGCAATACAGCCAGGTTGCAGTGCGGATAAGGAAGATTTAATTGAATTAGTGCGCGGTTGTTCATCAACGTCGTACTCTAAGGTAACGTGAGGGCTATTAGTGAGAGGCTTTATAATTTTTAACCTCGGTCAAATGTAGAGGATGCCACCTGAACGAGTACCACACGCTCATAGCTTCCACGCCATGCCAACGTGAGGACTTTGAGATATGACCTCCTCCAATCTACACTGCGTGTCTTCAGTAGCTTCAGGGCTCGAACCTGAAACTCAACAACGACAACCACAAACTCTTGACCATCACTATTAAGCTACTCAGGCCATAATTAAGCGTTCCTTTCAGATTCACAAAAATTACAATTTACCTTTAAACATAGAGGAGAGTCGGGTAATATGGAATACCGAGATTTGGTCTCTGTTTGTAGCTGCTAATGCGTGAGAAACCTTGAAATACCGGGGGAAAAAAGACTCTCATGAGGCATTGCAGGGATAGTTAACCACTTATTGTTGCTAAATCACTTGCTACAGCAGAAAGTGTGTTTTGCGATTTTCAAATATATTTGCAGGTATGCTTTCAAACATTTTAACCGACTAGTACATTTGTGACTTGAACATTGAAGTTAAACATAGTGTACATTAAAAAAATTATAGTTTGTAATACTATGATTATTATTTTTTAGCTGAGAATGTTTTGTCCTTCAGTTTAACGGTTCATTTTCCAAGATGATCTGTCGGGTATTATGGATTAATAGATATTCCACAAAATACTCAACACATTCTATTCTCTTGTATCATTTGTAATAGACTTTATGCTACTACTAAAGAATCAGAAAACAAAGACGCTGAATGTATTTTCTGTAATGGAAAATTCTTCGAAGATCAACGAGGAAAAATTTTAATTCGATGGTTCAGCTGTTTTCTGTGGGCTCACCTTGACTGTGAATTTTGTTAATAAATTCGAAACAGAAATGACTTTCACGTATTTTTAAAAATATGGCTTCTGAAGTTAAAAACAACTACGTTTTTTCGTCTTAATTAGTTTTCCAATGAGTTAAACCACCTATTCCATATTACCCTCCATTTATCATTTTATTTAAAATAGTTTTCTTTACAAAAACAAAATAAATATTACTTTTTTTGACAAGTGATAATTTCTTACAACTGTTTATTTTATATATCCAGGATGATTTGGGAGACTCGTATAAAAAAAAACCAGTAACGTTATTCTTAAAAATGTAAATGGTATTCCTAATACCCAATTCTCATCTACTTTATTTCAATATTATACTAAACATTGCTCCCCAAGAGATAATTATTTTTAAAATATTAGCTTAAAAATCAGAGGAATGCCCTAGGAAAGAGGTTCCCATGAAGTTTGGCTCTTTAGCAATTATTGAGATGGTTTTTAAGAGGATGGATAGCTTTTTAAATTCTACAATTTTTTGAGTAAAAATCAGGGGTCTCTAAGCTAACATTTTTAGAAATTGGCACTCTCTCTCTCTGATACGACTATACTTTTTACTAACTAAACAGACATTTTTAATAAATAGATACATATACTAAGTACATATTTTGAGAATTAAAGTATTGTCAGCACAAGTTCCGTTATAATTACAATTATTTATTATTTATTATCAGTAGTGCACACAGGAATTTTTCAAGGGGGAGGGGGGGGTCCAGTGTCTAAAGTCCTCCATTCTCGTATCATGCTCAAACACACTGACTAACATATTCTTTTGATTTTGTCAATTTTCGGGAACAAAAAACAGTAAAAAATTAATTTTTGAATCAATAATTAGTATTAATTAATAAAATTAATTATTAACAAATATTTAATTAAATTTTACGTACTATATACATAGGATTATTATCAATCTAAAAAAAATTCAAGGACTATAGGGGGGAGGTCCGGACCCGAAGACCCCCCTCCCTCCTTGTGTGCGCCTCTGGTTATTATGCTATATGTTTAACTCAGAACAATAAATAAGAATTTTAAAAGGGTCAGAAATTTACATAGTTATTTTATCTAGTATAAACTTTAGATTATTGAAAAATATAAAAATATTTTAATAACAGTTATCCTTTTCCAGATTGATTCACTTAAGTTCCTTATTTGATTCTCTTCATTATGTCAATTTTATCCCATATATGCACCATCTCCAACTTCCCAAATATAGTTCCACAAAACATAATTAAATTCCACAGCGGTTAAATATAAACTGAGGCTGCACAATCGAATCGGCGCCGCTTTGATTAAAGAAATAAGCACCGTTTAAGGCCAAGAAAAGAAAGTGTAGTCTAACAGAAATAAAACCTTTCCATTCCCCGCCAACTATTGCTATTAGCTGTTCTGCATGGCGCCAAGTGGTTTGCCAAATGATGCAAAGTATCGTCTGACCAACGGGTTGCCCGGGTAACCGGACGATCGTCTCCACCGATATTGCATGCGATGATGCCTCCGAAAGTGTCAGGGGGCTATCCTGCCGACGGAATATTATCCTTCCAATGAAGGACAACGCAGGAGATAAATGAAGAGATCGAGTTGATGAGGAACAACTGTGGGGCTTAGGAAATGACCCGGATTGGGGTATTTGAGACAAATCCAGTGAAATACAGACAGTCGTTTGGTTGAAATAGTCTGAGTGCAGAGGGAATTGAATTCGTAAAGCTAAAATCTTTTATCATTTGCTTGATATATACATATATATTTGGATAGATGCGTGCGTGTGAATGCAATAATTTAAATATATTTATAAATAATAAAAATACATTTATATATATCATCATTATTAACTATTAACATTTATGTGGATATTATAATACATTCCTATTAATATTTGTTTTAAAACATAAATCAATTATTTGAGCTTAAAATTCCTCTCTAACATGTCAAATTACTTTCATAAAATAATTCTAAAAGAGTATACATTTATGCAATGCATATATATATATATATATATATATATAAGTCAGTGGAGCACACAAAGGGGGTCCTTGCGTCCGACCCCCCCCCCCCCGCCGCAAAAGCTTTTGATTTTTTTCGATTGATTATAATCCTATGTTTATAGTACATAAAATTTAGTTAAGTATTTGTTATTAACAATTAATTTTATTAATTAATGTTAATTATTTATTCAATAATTAGATTTGTACTGTTTTTCCCCCGAAAGTCGACAAAACCCAAAGAATATGTTTGGTGGCATGTGGACTTTCGGACTTACGCCCCCCCCCCCGAACGATTCCTGTGTGCGCTACTGTTACAATTGAGAGTGTCTTCTTAATAATGTCACACTACAAAACAACAAGTGGGCTGTTGGTAACGGACCTTGTAACTTCGAATCTCGGTCAAGTGATGAGGACAACATCTGAGCTGGCACCCCATCTCTAAACTACCACCCCACTCCATTTGGGAGGACTTTGATAATTTACAGATTTTAAAGTGAATCAGACCATCTGCACGGTGAGTATTTAGTGGCAATAAGTCTGGAACTTATGACACACTGGCCATGAATTCATGACCATAACCATTATGCTGTCGCGGATACTGTCTATACATATATATATATTTCGTGTTTGTAAAAATATTTTGTTTTCTTATTATAACTGTAAGGAAAAATTGTGTTTTTAATCCTGGCACACATAATATTTTTTATATTAATTCAATAGTAAATAGAGGAAAAATTTAAGCTACTGCGTATATCACAAGTAAAAGTTTTCTTACTTTGAAGATAATAAAACCCTATAAGAAAACCCCCTATCCGTTATAGTGGTTAGTCACGCTGACTGAGGTGCCGCAGGGCCTGGATCTCTGAGAAGGCATGGATATTTGTAAATATATAGTGCTTTCGCGGCATGGAGGTTCTTTAAAATAGCCGTCGAGACGCAAGTCCTCTCGTGAGGTTGGTGGAAGGAGAAGATAGGTGGGAGGCCCTTCACCGCTCCCAGAGAGTTCTCTTTAAAAATTGGGGTGGAAGCGAGCAAAATCGTACTGTCACCTGCATGGTGCTCAAAGCTTAGACAAATGACAGGCGTAAAAATCTAGCCCTTAGCCGCAATGAGTTTCGTGGACCTTGATCTGATGTTACTATCGATCAGGTGGCTTACGTAACGTAACAGAATACAAAGATGTGTGTAACTATTCTATGATGAAAATTTTCATCACATTTATTAGCAGCAGAAATGTGATGACTTTTTTAAAGATATCATTTAATGGAATATTACGCAAAGTGTTTGCTGTAAATTAATATATTTCTGTTAAGAAGGTACATTTTTATATTCATATTAATTCTATTATCTTCTAAAGGAAAAGCGTTCAGTATTAAATGCACTAAAGATCCAATTCTATCGACTCTTTTTATGAGAGAGCGTGAAAATTCTCGGTTACGAATATTTAATTTAAATATTTCATTTCATAAAATTTTACTTTTTATCAATTTGATTTATTCTCCTCCAAACTCATTTTTCTATAGCCCTGCTCTAAAGTTTTATTATATTAGAAAAATATTTTATATTTTTACTCGTGGGAATATACTATCTCTGGAACTCAAAAGACAACCATGGAATTTCATTATTTTAACGTATTATACTTGTAGATTCGCATTAAAATGTACTTATATGTCAACTACTTTTATATAAAAAGTAAAAAAAAAAAAAAAAAACCTTCCGAAAACTCTATTGTTTTCATTTAAAACTTAATGTAAGCTGCAACAAGAGCTTACAGACACTGTCGTAGTCTCCCACTACCCCAGGGTTATTAATTACCCTTTGCATATTATCTATGTTTGGATATGTAGGATTCATAATTGATGACTACTCAAATAATAAATCACTTATTTATTATTTCCTTAGGATAGAAATTCACAATTAATAATCAACTTTAAGAACAATAAATTATCATGGAGTGCGATCAGAATTCAATTACGGACGACGGAATACTAACTGATATCACGAGGGGAATAACGCATACAATCAAACTACACATTTAAATCTAATCTACAAAAATTACAGACCTGATATCTTCTTCGGAAAGAACTTTGGAAATTAGTAGAATCTATGAAGTGGCTACAATCCAGGATATCTTCAATTACGTCTGAACCGCATTAATGAATCTTTTTCAATAATCTTCTTTCCTCTATTAAACTTCACTTAATTAAACTAAATTCTTAGAAACACTTCCTTAAGCAATCACGTAGTTTTCTCTTCAATCAAAACACGGAATCCTCTTCTATCAAACCGCTTAGTCATCCTCAACTCTTCATTTCATTTCTCCCTTTTAGATCTCTTTCGAACTCGCTAAACCCGAAACTATCTTATTTGCATAAGTCACACTTTCAGCTCCCAGCGGGGATTGGTCAAAATAAATACAATTTAAAAGTTTATAAGAGAAGGTTAGTGAAACGCGTAAGCACCGTCACAACACCAAGTATTTTATAAAATCAAAATAGATAGTGATATCTAAAGAATTATCAAAGAACTAAAATGTTCTTTGAAATCTATCATTAAATTATCATTATCATAGAGAAAACATTTTTTTCATTGCTTGCGAGCAAACATTGTTGTCAGTTATCATCGTAATAAAACTCTAAGAACAGATCAGTGAAAGACGAAACTATGGCCTGAGTAGAAGCACTATCTGACTCGTCTCAGAGTTTAAAATATTCGCACAAATGCTTTCAAAAAATAAAAAATAAAAAATTTAAAGGCCTGATTTCTTTTTTTTTTTTTTTTGACATTTGAAAATTTGCATTTAAATTTAAATAGTTTTTTGTAAAGCAAAATATGCTTAATGAATTTATATAGAAATTAACTTAAACAAAAGTCGTTATAAATTATACCGTAAAACCCGGCCTATAACGCGCACTTTTAACACATAAAATAAGCTGGAAATGTATATGTGCGCGTTATACGCCGGGTATTAAAAAGGAGAGCCTTAAAAATATATATATATCGAAATACTCAGTTTATTTAAAAGAAATAACATTCCTTGTGAACTTACAGGGTTGTAGTTTTAGAAGTATACCATTTTTTTCTAAGGCTTGAACTAATACCTGGAATAAATGACTTCAAAACATAAAAGCATTGGTCACGTACATTACAGGTTTTTTTGTAAACAAGGGGGTGCGCGTCATATGGCGAAAATTAAAAATTAAAAATTGCAGCTTGAAAGTATAGGCGCGCGTTATACGCCGGATTTTACGGTACATAAAATTATTAAAGCGTGCCTATTTGCTTTTATATTAAAACTTGGGTAAAAAAACCGAAAAGTATTAAAGTTAATATTAAAATAACCTATTATACAAACTTTTTTTTATTGCAGTCCACAGGAAAAAAAAATACATTCCCCCACCAAAAATTGCCTTAGATTCATTCCTTCGTGGAAATTTCTGGTTAAATAATTAACAAATTCTGCATCGCAATTAACAATTCTAGGCTAAATACTATACATTGAAGTCTTCCACAACATTGCTATACATCTTAATTACAATCATAATAATATTCAACAATGTTAGTTATAATTACTAATTAAAATGGGAACTCTAAGTTGCGATTACACTTTTTGGTATTTTATTTAAAGCTAAATTTCGGCAAGTTTCTTCACCAGCAAACTTCCATAAAATTCCCAAGGCTTAGTAAAACAACACTCCTTATACCCAGCGACAAAGCTCGTGGTAGCATTATAAATGTACACAACAATCTAAATTTAAGCCTGCAGCCATTCTCTAAGCAAGAAGCATAGAATTTAGGGACATCTTGGGAAACAGAATGTATGACAGTGACTCTGGAGACACGTCAGCGTGTTGGCGAGATGTCGGTTGCTATGGCGACGAGGGAGAGGAACAAATGCGTGCGGTTTGCTGAGGGAAAGAAATAAGGGGTAAGTGAGTTGAAGGTAAGTAATGGGGTGATAACAGTAAGTGATTCTTTTCTTATTTCCAAGGGGAGTGATAGTTGCAATGTCGATTTCAATTCAGATGAATCAGTTAAGAAACGAGCGGGGTCAAAATGAAGAAAAATGTCCCCGAGTAAAGCGGGGTTGCGTCATATGGCGTGGCTAAGTGCTCCCTAGAATATAATTTCGAATACTATGTGTTGGTTTAGTGTTTAGGGTTGCTCATAAGGTTTCGTGGAGCCAGTCCTATGCCAGAATTTTATTATGAAGAGGAGCATTTCTAAATCGAGCTATAGCTTTTCTTTTGATTTATGGCAAATTTTTATGTCATATGTCATTATCTATTAAACTGTAACATAATTTAAATTTTAGTTTGAAATATTATTAAAAAATATCTTGGTTTGCTGATTGAAAAATAACGAGGCAAGATTTGTAGCCTCAATACATTCGACAGCCGAAAAGTTGATGATTTAAGCTGCTAAACCCGTTTTTACACGCAGGGGGGGGGGATCTTCATTTGCCAGCTGTAATTAGGGACGTCTTAAGACATCTTGAGACCCTGGACTCCTACACAAATGTAGACCCTATCTATGATTCTTAACCCGGCACTTCACGCGCCGGGTATATTATACCCGAGGGTGCTTACATTCTGTTTTTACAGTAAAATGTGTATACAAAGGTGAAAACAGAAGAAAAGTGGGAAATATACAATATGTTATTACCCTTTTCACACGTAAATTTAGTTTTTCTGTTCTTTTAATTATGGCATTCAGTACATTGTTTATACATTCCTGTAGTCTTCTTCGCGAATAAGTGCTATGTTTTCACTGGATCTTAATTTTTTTTAAAAATTCGTAGAAGCATTGCTTGCTAGTTTCTACATTCTTTACATTCTTCTGTAAATCGAAATCCAGAAATCAGAGTCTGGTTCGATGTTTAGTAGGTAGCCTCTGACTACTTAATAAAATAATTTGCGCATTTATTGTCGCAACGTTCAACAGCAAAAAAAAATATTGTTATAGGCTAAATATGACATTTTTTAGCCATTGAATAGGAGGTGGTCATTTTATAAAGGACGATAATTGCTCCCTCAGTTAAATTATATGGATAGATATCAGTAGAGGGATCACACTTGCTATTATACTCTTCATCATACCCGCAAAGAGTCTTTCTTCATCCAAAAATACTGTTGTACTATATCTATTAAACACTGTATGTATTAAATTATACTTAAATATCACATTTCTTCATCATAACTACAGTAATACGCCATTGCATAAGATTTTAAAGCATGCTCATGCATTTAGAACTGTAACGGCGATTCACGCTCCAGGTATGACATACCCGAAGAGGCTGTATCCGAAAATATACCTTTAGAATTTGCCTATAAGCTAAGTTCCTTCAAAGGATATGACCTTAAAGTCAGCTACACGAGAAACTATTCATTTGGAAAAACGGTTTAGATGGAGTCTAGAAAAAAGTTAGGCCCTGGGTATGACATACCCTGCGCGTGAAGTGCCGGAATAAAAGTAGACAATATATACATAGTAATACTCGTACAAACAATAACCCGAAACAAATAAATGTGCATGACTTACAATCCCACAAACAAACTTGAGCGACTGCCACCTTTTGACTTTATGGTTGTAATGATGGTGGATGGTGGTGGCCTAGGTGGACAATGGCAACATGGAGAATGGTCATACCATGTTACCAGTTGACATATCGTCTGAAATTCCCAGTTTTTCGGAGAATAAAACCAGAAATAACATTTGACCATTGAAATTATTCAAATCAAGCTCTTATTGAGGCTGAGTTGAGAACGAGAAGAGGCCCTCATTGTGGCTGAGACCCGGGCCCAGTTGGCTCATGCCTTAAGATATATTGCTGATATATTACTGATAAATTAAAAAGTTCGCCAAAATTTTAACAACAGTGCAACACTGTTAAACTATTTATATTTTAACACTGGAATAATTTGCATTCATGTTATTATTATATTGAATATTATTGAATTATATATTATTATATTGAACATTGAATATTATTCAATATTCAAATATTTGCAATAATTTGCATATATTGGGATGCCTATTCTTAAAGTAGTTTGATTGGATTTGAAAGTTCCTGTTTTCAAAAGGAAACTTAACCTCCAATCATAATGGAATGAGTCTACTTGGTTTTAGCTTTCCCTTAGCCTAATACTGCGTTAAGATATTGAAGAATTTTCTATTCTAAAACAATTATCGAGCTGCCTGGCAGCTGAAAATGAGTCCAATGGAAAGGAAAATTTATGTAAGAATATTTTTTTTTTTAAATCTAAGTCATCCCTTATTTTAGCTGAAAGTTGTAAGACATCAATATTCAAAGCGTATTATGGTTTCGTAAAACATTTTTTTTCCTCCGAAGGGATTTGTTTGAAACACAAAAAACAGCTCCGTTTTGTACGCCTATAATTAAAGAAATAATAAAATATTCTAACATTATAATTTTAAAAGACATTAAACGACACATATAGTAATATCAAGTGATCTATACTTTAGTTTATTTTCTCTAAAAATGATGGAAATCTAATATTTTTATAGCTACTAGCTATATATGTGTATGTATTTTGAAATCTAGAATTTAAGAACAGCTTTTGATTGTGCAGCAGAAATATTTCAAGATAAAACTATCGAACAAAAAAAAAATCTGAATTTAAAAATTTAGTTATTACTTTTTTTTCAATCTTCAAATTAAGAATAAAAAGCTAAAAATCAATAAAGGATATTTTTTAACAACCAGGGGGGGAAATGAGCCCCCTTAATAAATAATTGGATTATCGAGAAATTCCACTCACGATTTCTTTTCTAAGTAAGCTAATAATTACATATTCATGGTCAATACATGTTAACTGGAGTCATGGAGCATTTGCGTTGCACAACACTTCATAAAAAGGTAACGAACGCAGACCGTTTTTCCTTTCTGATTTTCAATATTACTTTTCGCTAGAGGCCTAACCAATAATGCTGTTACGCTGTTGTCAAAGACTTATATCCAATTAGACGATATCTAACATGGTCACATAGTCGGGAAGCTTGTTCATATCGCCCCTTGCGATGTATGGAGACGGTTTGGCAAAGGTGTTGATGGAAATAATTGTATGACATTCATCGGCCAAACGAAGGCTCTGGAAGACTAAGGTGTTAAATTGTTTTGGTGAGTCTTCGACAACCAGAACAACCAAATTAATGATCCCTATAAATCTAATCAAGGATAATGCCTTCTGCTATCTCACTACGTTTAGTTATGGTGAAGCTAAGCACGGCGGCTCTTGTCATTAGCCCCACAACGTCAGCATAGTCTTCTCGATTGATATTGTAACCGATCATCATGACTGCCACTAATTTGGCATCTTATAATTTTCAACGATGAACTCTGCTTCAGTAGTAGAGGAGAGGACTGTCGAATCTGTGTAAATGGGGTGGTTTTAGTGTTCCCACTCAACCATCGGTTAACAGAGGCATACAGTTATTGCTGCATGCCTCTGTATATTAATTGGTATTTATTACGGGCAGCATATCACCTCTAATCATCTTGCATTTGACTTTAATAGCGTTGCGATATGTTGAAGACATTCTGTAGTTGGTTGCCTTATTCTTCATGGCACATCAACCTGAAGTATTCTTCTATCATGGTAATGCCAAACCCCGTATGTTTCGCATAACTCTGGACTGTTTCCACGCAGTTGATACTCTTCTCCGGCCAGCAAGATTAGCAGATATTTCGTCAATCAAGCATGTATGACATGGGGAGGTGGCTAGATTCGGGCAGCCCAAAATGTCGATGCTCCGGAGCAATGATTGGTGAATATATGGCAGAATACATCACAAGATGATATTAAAAATCTTAATTGATACTTACAGCGATATATATAAACACGCATCTCCGCAAGGAAGTTTAAGCAATTATGGATTTTCACACATGCTATTGCTAAACATTAATGTGTTCCAGGCTTTGAATTTTTATTTATTTTATTATTTATGTAGGGAATTTTCATCTGTTTATTATTAATAAAATTTTTGTGATGCATAGCCTTTTTGCCAAAAAGAGTGTAAAAAGATTTTTCTTATATATGAAATATTTATTCTATCATAAATCTTATATTTTGATTACAGTAAAATAGTACTTAAGAAATAAAACGCTTCTAAAATGTTTTTTTTAAATTAAATAAGTTAATTTTTTTTTACTTATGATGTTCAGGGAGCATTTGAAATGCATAGATAAAAGCATTGATAAAACTATATGAGGAATACTATGCATATATATCTGTCAATAGTATAATTTCAATAAAAAACACCTATTACAACAAAATACTTTTGAAGCATCTAAATTATTGTAAATTGTTTTCAATTTTTAAAACAATTTCATTTAAAAATCCCATCTTGTTTACATATTTTATATTTTTTTCATTCGTCATTTTTTATGATTTTAAAATTTTAGATTTAATTAAATTTAAATTTTACCCCCATTAAATTTGTCTTTTATGAAAAATACATTTTGCATTTTTTGACATAACATGAAATTATGCTTTTAAGGGAATGTAGGAGTCAAAATACAGCATCAGAGAACAGCATGCAAAAATGCTTAACAGTTATTCTGAGTAAAATGATTATTAATATATTAGTCGAAGCACACACACGCATTAGCGTTTTATGCGAGGGAATATTTTTAAATATTTTTTAAATCTCCACTATACAATAATATTTAATGAGTGTTGCCAAAACTGACATTAAAATTTTAAACGAGATTTTTTCCCCTAAGGATTTATTTGAAAAAGATTCGTAACAAACAAACAAATAAAAAAAACATAACATCAATGATTGACCACGACATCATGAGATTTAATAATTGCAGAACTGTATGCAGTTCTTCAACAGTGAATGTAAATTTAAAAAAAAAACCATTTCGAAGCTATTTCGCTTATTGTAAAGTTAACAAATTATATATGAAATTCATACATTGGTACTTGTCTCTTCGTTAGGTTTATTGAAGACGAAATGTTCATCCCGTATAATGTAAGAATACCGTGTCCTCTTTAGATTGATATTTATATTTCTTCATGCAGAATTACTTAAAAAGAGGGAAATTCATTACTTACGTTTTTCAGCGCTGTGCTAAAAATTTAGGTATAGATAGTTAATATAGATAAATTAGATCTAGTCTCAATTAGATTATATGCCTGGAAATGTAAGATCTATCACACAGCATAAAAATTATAATCCTGCTTTGTTTCACTAGAGGATGCACCATTATAATACCCATGACTTCAGGTTCCCAATTTTGTACAATTGGCATCTTTGCGCTAAGTAGCCCAAACATAGCCACACACTTTCCTTTTGTTAATATAGATCCTAAGTTACAAAGAACTTCAATTAAATTTTTGCAAAATTAATAATTCTAATCAATTACTTCCAGTTTAAAGTGTTTTAAACTTAAATGTAATAAAATATGATTAAAGTTTTAGCACAAACTATCGTTAATACATTGTTGTCGAATAAATCTTCATCCGTGGCTTACAATTTGATAACAGAAATATAGAGTGAACTCAAATATCAATTAATCAGTTAATACATCTGTTGTTGAATGTAACGAATGTTACGATATTCATACTTCACTGTGTGTGCTGACAGTCTTCGCGTATCTAGATTCACGATTTTCTGCTTCCGAAGAAATTTATTACAGTAAATCGTGACTAAAAGTTAATCGATGTGTGAAATTGCTTTTTAAAATTAGATCAATGTACACGACTAATCGTACTTCACGAACAAGGTCTCGCCGTTGGAAATTTATTGATATAATCGATTTCTCCATCTAACATCATTTCGTCGCAAAAATATTGTCTGGGGAGCAATTTAATTCCAGCGAATTTTTGCCTTGCGGTACACGATGCTTTATTAATACATTTTTGTTTTTCTTTCTGTTTTTTTAATTCTTGAAACTATTATCAATGTTAAATTCTAACAATAGCAATAGAGTAGTGGTCAAGGGTTCGTGGTCTGTGAGGTTGATTGATTTTTAATTTACGATGCACTCTCAAGCAAAACAATGGCTATTCGTGAATTTGAACCATGGTCAAGTGACTAGGGGGACACATAAGCCCGCACCAGTGGTGCACACAAGGGGGTATCCCAGGGTCCAGACCCCCTCCCACAGCCCTTGATTTTTTTTCAGTTGATTATAATCCTATGGATATAGTACGATATTGGTTATTAATAATTAATTTTATTAATTTTAATGCTAATTATTTATTTAAAAAATTATTTTTTACTGTTTTTTGTTCCCGATAATCGACAAAATTTAAAGAATATCTTGGTCGGCGTATCGGGGTATGATACGAGAATGACAAACTTTCGACCCTGGACCCCCCTCTCCACACCAAGAAAAATTCCTGAGGGCGCCACTGGCCCCCGCACTCATCTCTCTCCTAAATTCACACCATGCCAAAGGGTGAACTTTAAGCTTTGACAGATTTAACTCATTAATCGACGGGTCTTCAGTGGTACTATGACTGAGTGACGTAGCGTACAGCTCTGCAATTCTCTCATCAGGGGAAGGGAAGAATTCTAGGGGCCCAAAACCTGTCTGTTGCCAAATATATATTTAACCAATTTGTAAAATATTAAAGGCAAAAACAGATTTTGTAGGCGGGCCCCCTATTATTCTCCGTTACGCCATTGCTAGGGCTTGAGCCCGTGACTTAACAATGTCCACTCCTATGCAAAAGTAGCCCCTATCTGAGGTTTGTAAAATAACGCAGTAGTATGCATTGTCAAATACTTGTTCAAACGGGGATTTGAAACAAATAAATTTGCACCATTCACAATCTTAAAAACATAGGCACATACCGAATCGGCCGATAGCTGCAATTCGAGAAAACGATTAATTTTTTATTTTATTAGGCCTATGCCTAGACATGGGCAACGGTCATCCCATAGCAATAGTTTTACCGTCTTGCCAGTTGACATGCAGTTTGAAATTCCTTATTTTTCGGAGAATATATGCAGGGATAACATTTGACCATTAAAATTATCCGAATCATTATCTTATTAAAACAGAGTCGAGAACAAAATGAGCCCCCCCCCCGAAGGTGAGGCCCTAGGCCCAGACAAAGGTGGCCCATGCCTTAAGACGTCCCTGTCGACCACGGATTTGCGATCATGAACACTTGGTTACTGCGGCTTATGGTCTGCGATGATAAAGTTAAATCATGGATTCATTTCCAGTATTTTCTAAAAACCTATCGTATGCAGTAATAAGTTCCACAAATTATTAAGTTCCCATTCGGCGTGGAATGGAAGTTTAAAAAGTGAGGTACCACATCAAGGAATGTTCTCGTTTCTTTAAATGTGAATGAAAATTATGAGTGTATGTCATTCAATTGCGAGCTGTTTTAGCGTTGTGAATCAAAACATTGTCATCAATATCTCTTAGCATAACTTTTTCAGCAGCATTTCCTTGACCGTGACGAAAAGAAATGTGCAATTGAGGCGCCTCTGAAAAGCGGTTTTCAGACGTTTTTCTGTATGAAATTATCCACTAAAATTTTAAATCTGGCTAAATAGTTTCAAATTCGACAATATAATTAATTGCATGATGTAATAAAAATACTTTAAGAACAAAATCATATTTTCTTAATTAATTAATTTATTTTTGTAATTGCTAATTAAATTTGTCTGATCATAACATGCCAAATTCGACCTAAAAATAAAAGAAGGCTGTTAATTCTTTTACCGGGAGAAGGCGTGCATTCCATACTAACGTTAGTGGTCACACGGAT
The DNA here is from genome assembly GCA_019973975.1 of Trichonephila clavata. Classification (NCBI taxonomy): domain Eukaryota; kingdom Metazoa; phylum Arthropoda; class Arachnida; order Araneae; family Nephilidae; genus Trichonephila; species Trichonephila clavata. Next base: position 82,113 of record BMAO01030265.1, read on the forward strand.
GACGGAGTCACCCCAATCCTTACTATTATTATTATTTTTATTGCGCACTATAAAAATCGTAATTCCATGGAATAATTTAACTAAGAGAAAGTATGCTTTTCTACTGTTAAGGACTTTTCAATTTTTCTTTGATAATTTGAGAAAAATTCCGATCAAACTGAACTAAAATGGTTCAAATATGCGTGACCTCAATAAAGGATAGAAATCTCAGACGCTTTTCGCTAAAATTACAGGAATGATATTTGTATGCAAAACTTTCATATTTTGTTAATTATTGTAGTTGTATGACCTTTGATGATTGACAAATAGTATGTTGAAATTTTTCATGCTTTGTCTTTTTGACAGGGCGTAGTGTGTCTTGTAAGTACACTTGGGACTTTATATCTTTCTTGATGGAGTTTTTTGGGTATCATTTCAAAATTTTCCTTTCAACTCAAACGTTTCATATTCAGCACTTTTCTGAATTTTCTTTTGCTACCATAATCAATATCCATTATTTCATCAGGTTCTTCCTTTGCTTCATCAGTTTCAACTTCATTCAATCAAGATCACAGATACCCATTTCTTCTTTCTATATTCTGTTCATCTACAATAATGAGTCGTACAAAACAGCTATCAAAACCACTACGTCATTCACGTGGGGAAAATGTAGCCTGTTGATAGAAAATATTTGAACAAAAGTGGTCGTGCGGGGAACTCAGTCATCCCAAGTACCTTAAGATTGTAAAAAACGTTTGTTTGCCATTCCCAAAAAAGAGGGAGATATGTGTGGCAATTGTATTTCGCTCCCCATGAAAACTGTCATATTAGAGGATACTGACAAGGTCATTGGTAACAAACAATTTTACCAGAATTAAAGATTTCATGAGCCTGGGGTGACTCTGTGCCCCACGCGGCCTCTCTCGGTTAAAGATCCTTTTAACTGATTGTTTAATAATTAACGGTGCAATTTGATTCTACACGAGGTCTATTGGTGACGGACCTCATCATTCTGAACGTTGGTTAAGTGACAAAGACTGCACTTAAGCTGAAACACATTCTCCAGACTTCCACACCCCACCCACATGAAGACCTCAACTCGTGGGCCTCAGCTCTTTAAACTGGCGGCTATGAGCCAACAAACCTCGAACAAGCGACTCTAAAAAATCATCGAAATCCTTTTGAAATTTTTGCTTTGAATTTGTCGTTATCAATGTTTTAAATTAATTAGATATTAGATGAGCTACAAAAGTATGCATCTTCTCAATTAAAGGAGAGTAGAAAAAATTTATTATTAGCAGTCTTAAGTGAATCACTTCATGATAATGACTTGAAGTTTCTAATTTATTTTTATTATTTATTTTTTGTTTAATATATTTATGTTATTTAAGCTTAATTTGCTGTGAAATTGAAATATACTTTAAAAGGGGAATATAACTATTCTTTTTTTCTTCTGATTATGAAGACATGGGGGAAAAAGACGCAGAATTTGATGGCATTTTATTCCTTTTGGGAATTCACTCACATATTTCGGGAGCAACATATTTACACATATAAGTTACATAATTTATAAAAACAATAAATTCTTCTAAAATAGGTTTTAAGTTTAGTAAACTCGCACAAAAATTTATAAAACAAGCAAATATTTCATTTTAAATATCGATGAGGATTTCAAATAACTCTTAAATCTTTTAGTTAACCCAACATGCCATGAAACACAACAAAGAAACAAGTAAAACTACTATATATATATATATACACATACATATATTCATATACAAATATATATGACATTGTGTATATCTTATATCTCTTTCTCTATTTATATACTCAACTTTCAATCACTTAGCAGTTTCTACACAAGTCTCGACTCCATCATCTCTTTTTTCCATAGTACCCATGCCACCTCCCCCGTTTACGTCACTACCTTACGTCACAATCACCAAAGGACAGGTGATATGTGTTTGATCTGCTGCCAAAAGTTAAAGGCGGAAGAAAACGAGTCTGTCACGGAAAGAAAGGATTGAGCCCCAAGTGGGCGAATCCAATCGAGATATAAAAGAGGTAAGGTGGGGCCTTGTCTCAAGATGCCAGAAAGGAACTTGCACAATGAAACTCAATAACCCATCGTAAATGATCTCTGCCTTCCCCTCCCCTGACCACTTTCCAACTGGACGGCTCTTGTTTCCATAGTCACTCAGTTCACCCAACTTCTCGGATATCCATCAAGAACGTGAAAGATGGTTGGGAAAAGGGTCTTCTCCAATTCCCTGCGCGCCGCGAGTAAATGCACCTGTGTAAATAATTGGTATGACAGGACCATTACGGGTGGTGGGATAGAGGAGAGGTGCTGATAGCTCTACAAACAAGACTTCTTTTTTGCTTTTTTTTTGCCATCCACCCATACTGTCTTATTTCGCGGAAGTTTTCGCGAGCACTTTTCATGTTATGTTCATCTTACACTTACCATTTCAACCATTTATTTTTCTTTCGCTTTTTTTTTCTTTCTCTCTCTCTCTTTGGCATTGTAGTAACTATTCTTTGGAGAGGCCAGACCACCAAAAGGAGTTTTGATTTAAGAAGTAAGGAAAGGGGCGTTTATATATATAGTTTTGTTAAAAGGGGAAAAAGGGGATAAATGCAAACATTGAGAGGTTTGTTTAGGAAGAGTAGCGAGTAGTTTTGTTGTTTTTCAATAGTTATTCTTTAAGGTTTAAAAAATTCAATTTTACTGCTTTATTTTGTAAAGTAATTTGAAAGAATTTTTTAAAAATTAAATTAATTTTTTTTCTTTTTTTTTTCTGTGATGGGTTTGAGACGTTTTAAAAAAGGACAAGGCTTCTCTTAACTAAACTCATAAATTGTAATATAGTTATGAATTAAAAATTTTGTTTGAATTTTAGAATATTGTAAATAAGTTTTTCTTAATAGTTAAAATATATATAATGAAAGTTAATATAAATAAGAGATTAACTGAGAAAATATACAGTATCTTTTTAAAGGTGAATTCGGTTTTAAATTAAAAAGTTTAATTCCGGCGAAAATTATAAATGTATGAGCTTTATTCTTTTTTATATAAATATATTTTCTTAATATTTTAAACTTTGAGTTAAAAATATTTTTTCATTATTATCTTAACTTTATATATATAAAATAATAGTAAGATTCACACATTATTTATTTCTTTTCTTCTTATTTCGAAAGATTATTTAAAACTAAAACTTTCTTCTGCTCGCGGATATAAATTTTTCTGGAAAAAGGAAAAAAAGAAGTTTTAAATCTTCTATAAAAAGAAACATATATCTTAAATTACTGAAGTAGGATAAGCTTCAAGTTCTTTCCATTTGTTTTTCACTGTAAAAGATAGACTTTCTAAAACACATTTCAAATTAATATTTTTTTTAAAAAAGTTAAAAGAAAATATCAATTTTCTCTTAAAACAAGGAACATGCAGCTTTCCTTTTTTGCACAAGTCATATCGTATTTCCTCTTTCTCGATCTAAAAGTTTCATAAAATATCCGAGGGTAACTTAAAGAAATGAAATTCTAATTAAAAATTAAAAACAAATACTACCTGGAGTGTTTAAAAGATAACCATAAGGAACTTAAGTTTTATTATTTAATTTTGAAATCATAAATGCTTTAATCTAATAATTTTAAGAAAAATCATTTTTTTAACAATTTTATTTTTTTTTTTTTTTAAATTTCTAATTGATCAATTTCTTAGAGTAATTGTAAGGCATGTGCTCATTCTGAGTTTAAAAAATAAATCATAAAATAAATATATATAAATAAATTTTGGTATATATAGATATAAATTTTGATACAAGATATATTTTAATAAACAATAGATTTGTGAAGGATTATGCATGCTGCCATTTCAAGGGTTAAATTCAATTTTTAGTAACTTATATCATTCAAACTCCTCTAAATGAAAAAAAACCCATCCTTTTACTAGCACTTTTTTCTGTAATCAAACATAAACCCATAATAATATTCAAACATCTAATATAAGTAAAAAAGATCGAATCAGGTTAAGAATGAAAAAAAAATCATATTTACTTATATAAAATAGAGAATTCAAATACTGTAAATTGTATTAGCTACAAAATTAGCATATAGGATACTAATTAATGTGAAATATATGAAGTTTATAAAGGTAGTTGTGATTCTTAGCCTGGTACTTTTTTAGTAGTTATTTCATAAGTTGCTATACTATTCAGATTTGTTTTATATGGTCACTACGACATTTTCATAGTTATAAGAAAATTTATTATAGTTCGATTCTAACATCTAAAAAATATCTTAGTTTTCCGATGCCATTTGTTTCTAGTAAATAAAATCCTTAACGTTAAAGCAAAGTATAATACGTTTTGGTATACATAAAACTACGTAGTGTGACAATTAAATAACCGGACTAGTTTTAAAAATTAGCTTTATTGAAAAAGTAATGTACAAATACCTTTTAATCCTCTTCAACATATTTCCACTCCTTATCAATACGTAGTTACATACGAGTTTTCCACTGTTCAAAGCAGTGCTGCAGCTTATTAGGTGTCACAATCTTCAGTAAGTCTGAAGTTTTTGTCTTAACTTCTTCTGCAGATTGAAAATGTGTTCTCATCAATGCATTTTTCACTTTAAGAAACAGGTAGAAGTCATATGGTACGAGATCTGGGGAGTACGTGGATCCTCGGGAAGTAATGCGTTTATTCGCCAAGAACTGTCTTACAGAGGGCGCAATGTGCAACGGGCCGTTGTCTTGGTGCAAAATCCATGTGTTCCTGCTCAGCAGATCTGGCCTTATTCCCCCCCCCCCCCACTCTTTCTCTAAGCTTTCTCATGACCTCAATGTAGTACTGTTGTTTTATTGTTTGACCTTGAGGTACCCATTCAATCTTGATGATGTCATTAATATCGAACAAAAACTATGAGCATCACCCAGGCGCGTACACAAGGAGGTGTTCTAGGGGTCTGGACACCCCCAAAGCCCTTGAGTTCTTTTCGATTGATGATAATCCTATATATATATATATATATATATATATATAACGTAAAATATAATTAAGTACTTGTAATTAACAATTTATTTTATGAATTAATGCTAATTATTAATTAAATAATTTATTTCTTACTATTTTTTGTTAACAAAATCGACAAAATCAGAAGAATCAATTGGTGTTGTCTTGAGGTATGATACGAATTGGGGGACTTTCGACCATCGACCCCCCCCCCTTCTGAAATTTTTTTGTGTGTGCTACTGGGATCACCTGTTCATGATGTCAGAGATCGACAAGAACGTTCATCATTTCCAACAACCTCCCGATCTTCCGAAAACCGTTTGTGCCATTGAAAAGTTTGACTGTGTGACATACAATTATCTCCAAACACCTCTTTTAACAATTTAAAACATTCAGTTGGGGTTATTTTTTTCAAATTTCACGAGGAATTTCAAATTTATGCGCAGCTTTATTTATTTATTTATTTTTGTTGCTTATCATGATCGCAGCACACAACGTCTTTCTCAAACGGGGATGAAAAACAAACTAAACTATATAGAAGGATGAGGAATAACGTTGCCACCAGCACCGGAAGAATCAAGGTCAAATATATTCATTTCCTACCCCTTCACACCAAACCTAACGGCTAAGGCATGCGCAGTTTGGGAATTTAGTTACCACACCTTGTATGTGCTTACATTCAAGAAGGAATTGATTTTTTTCACACAATGGAGCGACAGCGTAGACTAGTGATCATGGTGGCGAGCTCGTGGCCGGCATGTCACGAGTTCAAGTCCTTGTGTCACTGAAGACCCTCCGTGTAGAGGGGCTGATGATCGATAAATCTGTTGCTCACTATCCTCCCGTTGTTTAGAGACAGAAATGCCATTTCAGGTGTCGTTTTTGTCACTTGTTCCAGGTTCGAAATTAGGAGACCCGTCACTGGCAACCTTCGCGCTGCCTTTATATTGTGGCATTCATAAACATTGATTTTATCAAGGAAATGAACCAATTTAGAGAAAAAAAACATTGTGAATGGTAATAAAACTATTTTCATAAATTTCCGGTAGTATCGAAAAAGTTAATAAACACGTTTCGACATTATAGAGAATATTATAGTAACAAAATTAGATCACATGAAACACCAAAATAATCGTTGCTGGTTTAATAAATATTACACTATCTTTTCGGTGTCGATGTTTTCTTTTATGTGCATAAATATTTGAAACTGCAAAAAAATATTTTAAATTTAAATAAAATAAATTAAGCAGCTACTTTTTCGTCATTTAAGCAAGCAAAACAAAATGCGTTCTTTATCAGTTTAAAATTTATTTTTATTTTTAATTTGAATTCTTTCGACGCATGCGTGTTTTATTCAAGACGGATTCTAACAACGATTCAAACAGAAAAACATTGCTCTAATTCCAGTCCAGTCTTCCTAAACACTTGTGACAGCCTTTGCATTTTTAACACCTTTTTATAAGCTTCACTTGTTTGTAACAGAATCTTTGAACTCAATTTTTACCCACTTTAAAAGGTCCGAATAAATCGAAATTTTACTCACTTGGCCAGGATCGATGATTATACAATAATTTTGTTCCATTGTCCCGATCAAAATCATCAGAATTAACGATTTCCCATTTTCGGATTCCATCCCGCATCTGGCGACTAACTTCAGATCCCATTTCCAGATTTGGGGACTAAAAGGTTAAGTTTGATTTACTATAAAAAGGTGTTTTTTTTTAAAACTTATTTATTACTCAGATGATGTAATTTTTTTTTACTCTATATGCAATTTCGGATATCTAAAAAAAAAGCAGAGGATGCTCAGATAGATTTTATTAATCTATGTAACAACAACAGGAACTCGAAATGTCTAGAAAAGGAGAATTTTTACAATTTAAATTCTCTCTCTACAAAACTTCATATATCAAATGTCTACTTGGATTGACTAGTCCAACATGATATGTCCTTTCAGAGTTATAAACCATCCTGATTTCTCATTAAAACATCCTCTAACCAAGGTCAACCCACCTCAATAGACAATAGAGCGATTTAATATAGCAGCATACACATTCATCAACAAATAAGGTTTCCTTTAAAGGCCGTGGATGGGAATGCAGAATTAATTACAGACAAGTCAATGTTATTGAACATTTAATGAAAATCATGGGGCCGTAACATGCTGAATTTCGAAGGCTGCATGACCGGGCAGTCACCACAGCGATTCTGGATGTATCTTAATCACGAGAGTATATTCTGATCGGTTTCTGTGTATTAGACTGAGTTTGCTTGCGCGTACATGATGTGTTTATAATTTGGCTATGCGTGAATTCGCGCATAGGGAGTGGAATTCTCCCCAACAATTGTCATGAATTCATAAATGAAATGGGCTACGAGTAATTTATTTTATGCAGGCTTCAGGAAGTTGGATTTAATTTATAAATGGTGGGAATTGGACTGCGTAAATTTTGCTTGTAAATTTCGGAAACATGATTGGATTGGTGCAGAAGATACTACTAGCTGAAAATTGCATCACACGTTTGAATGATCAAACGCAAAGTCGGTTCAAATGATTATAGAATGCTGGTTGGCCATTTTAGAAATTTATTTATTTCAACTTTTAAAATGCAATGTGTCCGGGCTTAAAGTATCCAAAAGTAGTGGATTATTATTACGGAATTACTGATCAGAATGTAATAAACTGTTCATCCATGGATTGAAAAACTCTCCGAGAATTTTTGGGTCTAGTCCTATTTGCCGCACTTGCGCGCATTATTCGGTAATCGCATTATTTTCCTGAAAATGAATTGAAATGCTGCGAATTTTCTTCAAAATTGCAAACATTTTTCTTCTTTAAAATGTGCTTTATGTTTAATTTAATATTTTTTTTACATTTCGAGAACATTATTATCTAAAAAGATAACGTCTCATTACAAGGTAAAAATACTTACAACACTACCACTCAGCCGCTGGGCTTTTTATGTTATATGTATACATCATTTTTGTCACCTTGAAAACAGCGATCCGCTTGAAAAAGTGTTGAGTAGTACGAAAATCGAAGAGTTATTTAAAATCCAGTTCTCTCAAATTAAGAACTAAATTACTTCTTTACAAAAGTCTTATAAGATCTGTCCTAACTTATGCATCAGAGACTTGGCCAATGACTTTACGTGATGAGGAAGGTTTGGGAATTTTCGAGAGAACGATCTTACGCTGCATTCTTGGTGGCATCCAAGTGAACGGATCACGGAGGAAAAGTTCTAACTTAGAACTCTACAAAATTTACAAACAACCTGATATTGTGAAATTTGTCAAATTACAGAAACTTAAATGAGCTGGCTAGAATGAATGAAGATCGTTGCTGCAAGAAAATCTTTCTGGCAAAACCCATGGGAAATATACCTCGGAGCAGATCTCCGTTAAGATGGATTGACTGTGTCAAAAAAGACCTAAATATTTTAAAGCTCAAAAACTGGAAAACAGTTGCTAAAAGTAGAGAGGCCTGGAGAAAACTTCTGGAGAAGGCCAGGGCTCACCTGGGGAGCCATTGAACCATTGAAGAAGAAGTAGTACAAAAATCAAATTCTTGGCTTCAAGAGCCATAGTTTTTAAGTATTTAAATGAGTTAACAAGTTTAATTTTAAAGAATTTTTTCTCATAGAAAGCTTCTAGTTTTCCCTACTATCAAGTACAATCTAATGTTAATCTTATCTTCACACAATACGGTAACTCATGTTGGGCAGCTTGGCGATATCTATTGGCGTAAAATCGTCATCTAGGCTCAAAAACATCTGATTTTCCACAACATATGCCACTTAGTCCACGAACATTTTTAGAACAACTTCTCTGAAACAGCATGGTCATCATTAGTAACATATTTGACGGTATTAGCTAACAATGACATTTAAAATAGCCCCAGACATTGAAATTTAATTTCACGGGCTTATATGAAAAGAAACATAGTTTTAATTACTTCTTCATTAACATCGGTTCTAGTTTTTGTTTTATTTATAAGTTGATACATTGCGTTCGAGTTTCCATCATCGGTTTAAAAAAATATGTTTTTACCTCCAGGGGAATAATTGTTTTTGTCTTAATTCCTTCTAAACTGTGAATAATACGAATAATAATAATAAGAGAATGGTTGAAAAAGAGATATTTACTAGAAAATAAACAATATATATATATAGAAAATTAATTATATTCCTTAGAACTTTGCTGAGTTTTCTTTAAAACACACTTTTGTTGAATACGGTCCAGCTTTTTCTATTATTTTGAAGGGGCAAAAATGCAACAAAAGCTTTTTCAGCAGTTTAATAACCACTTCAGACTTAGCGCACAAAGTTTATTTTCTAAAATATTATATTATTATTTATGTTCTTCCTTCAACTTCGATGCATACGCTTTAGGGCAAATTAGAAGCTAGAAATGCGACGGATTATTCAATAATTTTTCTTTTCTTTATTTTTTGTTTTCTAGTGTGGTACCCTTATCTAAATAATTCTGTCGGAAAGGAAAATTTCCCGGACTATTGTCGTATCTATTATAGCAAGACACACATCATTTTTATGTTCTTATTTAGGAAAATATATTTTCGATCCTCGAAAACTAAAGAATCCAATTATAAAAGGAATCCAATTACTATACACCAGAAATAACTTCCAAACACTACTAAGACTTTTCAATTAAATGTGACAGTTGTTATTTGCAGATTTTACATTACCTCTAATAAGATCCATTCTCACTTGCTATGTCATTCCTCTTGCTGAAATTGCTTTCCCTTTATTTTAAATTAGTTTTAAATTAACGCCTTTTTAAGAAATACATTTGTGTAGATTAAATTTTTCTATGGTGGGAGATTTTCACAAATAGCTTTACGTGCATTTCATTCTTAATATTACATACCAAATACTCAATTAATTTTTTGAGAATTATTTGAATATTCTTCCGCGAGTTTATTAAGTATATTCTCAACTATATTTCAAATCTAGTAAAAATACTTGTATAATTAAATCAGAATAATATTACAGATAATTTACTTTTTTCTCCTTTTTGCTTCCTGAATTCTTGAATATGCCATTTTATTTATAGCTAATTACGTTGGACTGATGGTTAATTCAGCTTGTTTTTATAGAAATGCCGTGTTTATTTGAATCTAAGCCGTCATTAATTCTAAGCCCTAAACCTCTACAAGTTTTTAAGAAAAATAAAAAAAAAACATGTAAAAGATTCATCAATTTCAGATACTTAAAATTTTTTTAAAAAAAATTGATGAGAAATAATAAGAAGTTAATTATTAATTAATTTTACTGGCATTAAAAACTTCAAATACATACATGGACCTATAATTATTCTAATCTTCAATATAATATTTCGAAAATGGTTCATCACCACCATCGTCACTGCTGACTTCGGTATTGGTGCCAGCGTCTTCATTTTCCCACACGATGTCGTCTTCGGTGCCATCCAGTGCATTTGTTATGCAACATTTTTTTTAAAAAGAATGTTTTACATAAGAATGCAAAAGAAATATTAAAGATTGATGAGCATTTGCAAGAAAAAATTATATCATTTTGCTTACGCCATTGACGTATATTTTTTTCATCTGTGTCAAATTTTCAGTGACCACTGCTATTGTTTTCTTTTTTTTCTGAATTTCTAATCCCCCCCCCTTGTCATACTTGCGTCATAGTGAACTTTGTCTTGATACTTTTCGCGATATCTTTGACATTTAGGTGATTAAAAAGAAACGTATACTAAAATAATAATAATAATAAACTCTAAATACGAGCAGACAACGATATTTTGCATAGACTGAATGCTGGAGGTAAACTGTAGAATGAATTAAGTCATCAATGCAAGTGACCTGATTGGACGGAAATATTTTTCCTTTTGAAAAGGGTAAAAATTCAATTTCAACCATCCAACAAATGTTTTGTCTTCGATTCTAAACCGCACCTGATATTCAATAGCATTAACACAGGAAAAATAGTGCGGCTTATATTAGAGTAAATACGGTATGTCAATTACGAAGTTATTAGAGTTTTTGAGAATTATACAATATAGTTCAGTTAAATACGGTTGATATATATTTAAGAGAAATATATAAATAAATTTTAAATCCAAAAATATTGCAGCATTATGATTGTTACATTGATGGTTAGTCATGTATTTTGATGGTTGTGTGTGAAATAACTGAATTTGGACATTGTGAAATAAATATTGTAAAACAACAATTCCAAAGACGTTTTTATTTTTTTATTTTTCAAATGGGGCTATGGATTGGTATCAGTTCCTAAGACATTTTTGTTGCCCTTCCATTTTTGTTGAATCTACAATTGTTTTAAAATATGCGAAATTTAAATTGGAAGTGAGAAAACCTTTTAACTTATATATATATATATATATTGATTAAACTGTTAAGAATCAGTGATAGTTTAAATATTTGCATTTGAAAAAAATATGTAGCATTTCTATCTAAGGAAAATACTTCTTCTTTAAATTTGAAGAAGATATTAAATTAATCCCTATAAAATATTTTAAAAAATAACTTTAATTATCTATATTGTATTCTTTTTTATAAAACTGCTATAATGAGAAAAAAATCCTGAATTTTTAAAACTTTCTTGAAAAACGTATTCCGGAACATTTTTTTGGGAAGGGGGGGGGGAACTCGACGTCTGTAATGAATGGGCTTGAAATTTTTGTTTTGTTGTTAATATACTCATACAACTCTTCATCTCAAATGCAAACAATTTTCAAATTAAAAACAATTAAGAAACTAGTTGAAAAGAAAACACTTCCATTAATTCATACGTCTTAAAATTACTTGCTTTTTCATGTTATTCAGTTTAATTAAGCTCTGCATATATATATATATATTTGACTGATAGGATTCCTTGTAATTTTGAGATGTTAATAATTTTTAAACTGTATTTTCTATCAGAATTGTAAATATTTGCTTGAATATTTGTAAAGTATTTTAAGATTTATTTTTGAAGGAATTCAAGAAAATGGAACGTGGCGAACAAGATCAAATTTTGAGCTTTGTCAATCATATAAGGAATCTGACATCGTTAACTTCATCAGAATACAACGAATTAAATGGGCAGGTCAAGGTGTCAGAATGGACGAAGACCACACCACTAAAAAAGTCTTCAATGCCCAACCAATTAGCACACAAAGAAAAGTGTTATATTTATGGGTTTCAAATAATTAGATGCATATTACTTATAAAGTTAGTTTAATCACGATATTCACATCACAGTACACTACACTTATATCTACAGATTCAATATATTGCATTCTAATAGTTGCGGGGCATTTCTATACAGAATGCTTCCATTCAGTTACAGTTATTAGTCTTTAACTGGTTGCAGTTAAATACACCACAAAAAGGCAGGCCAAATCTTAGATGGATTGATGACCTAGAAAAAGATGTCCTAGTTTTGTGAACTAAGAATTGGAAAACACTAGCAGTAAGAAGGCTGGCCTAGAAAAGGCTTTTTGAGAAGACCAAGGCCCACCCTAGGCCTGTTGAGCCACTGAGGAAAGAAGTATTTGCAAAATGGATAATTTTGAGTCTTTAATTGCTCTAATAACCAATATATGGGCAAGTTACCAACATATTTAATTATATTTCAAATTTAGTAAGGTACTTGTATAATTAAATCAGAATAATACTACGAATTATTTTTCTTCTTTTTGCTTCCTAAATTCCTTAATAGTCCATTTTATTAATAGCTGTATTAATTAAGTTACTATTAATTTATTATCTTTCAACGAAAATAACATGTTATAACCTCATATGTGCGACTTATTGGTGTATGGAGTAATAAAGATTATCACCCCCAATCATTTGGTATAAATCTTCGATTCGGATCACATGCTAACAGTGGTATTCGTAAACTTAATTTTCTTTTTTTTTAGATCTGTTTCACAAAAAGATAGTTTCTTAATGATCTTTAGTCCTATTAAAAAATAATTTATTGTGAGATTTAAACTTCCTTTATAAATCTAGTGATTTGGGGGGGGGGGAATACCATATTAAATCATCTGTTAGACCAGATCGAAAAGCTCAATTTAAATCGAAACAAATAAAATACAGAATTCCAAATGAATTTTCTAAAGAAAATAATTCTTGCAAAAAAATGTATTTTAAGGCTACGGTTTTCTTTTTTGTTCTTCTTTACTCAAATTTAAAATTTGTAGTTAGAGTTAAGTATCATTATGAGGAACCAGTGTGATTAAGAAACATATTTAAATTTCATTTGCAAAACTTCAGGAATTACCTTGCAAATTTAATTTTTTCGGAACTTCAATGTACTACAGTTTTTCTATTGAGTCAAATTCAATTGCAGACAAATTAATTAAATTTATTTCATTTCACTGCTTAAAATTGGATGCTGCTAGTTTTTTTAAAATATAAACATGTACGTGTATATCGATTATCTTTACTTGCTGTATTTCAACATATATATTTTGTTTCGTTGTAAAGTTTGTTCACCAAATAGTAAAGAATTCTAGAGAAGAAATAGAGTTTATGCTTTACTTAATTTCCCCCTTGACTATTTTAGTACAAAGTATGCAAAATAAAAACAGGTATAGTATTTATTTCAACTGTATTACCAATACGATTAGACCAAATCAATTTTGCTACGAAGTGTCCATTTTAATTTTTGCAAAATTCATTCAAATGCCTTATGTATTACAAAAATAAATGAAAAATTAAAATACAATTCTGGATGCTTTTAATACATTAAATAAAATTTTTACAAAAAGCTTAAAATGAATTTGTTGCAGAAAATTCGTTTTCATTAACATTCATTTAAAATTTAATTTCTGCAACTAGCAGCTAATTTCAGTAAACTTACACTGCTGGCCACCGTAAATGCAACACCAAGAAAGACAAGAGATAGCATAACAAAATTTATTTTGTAGATAACATGTTGACCAAGTATCAAATGATTAAATTTATAGACTTTTGTGAAGTGTGGTTCCTGCCAGAATCAGTAGCCAGAGTGGCCGCCATTGTTGGAGATAACCGCTGCCACATGCCTCGGCATTGATTCAAAGAGACTTTGGATGTGTTCTTGGGATACAGCAGACCAAGCAACTTCCACATGTTGCCAAAGTTGATCTGGTGTGGCAGCTAGGGGTGTAATCAGGGTCAATCGTGGAGCAACCATGGACCACATGTTTTCTATCGGCGAAAGATCTGGAGATCGAGCTGGCCAGGGAAGCAATTCAATCTGGTGATTGACGAAGAACCTTTCGAAAAGGCGTGCCACGTGTGGTCGCGCATTATCCTGTTGAAATATGGCTGTGGCCAAGCCCTGAAGGTAAGGAAGGACAACTGGCTCCAACACCTCGGAGATGTAACGCTGGCTGTTTAAAGTGCCGGCAAGGCGTACTAGAGGAGTGCGAGAGTGATATCCAATACCACCCCATACCATAATACCCGGTGCAGGACCAGTGTGGCGGTGCATAACACAGCTGTTCAGCATCCTCTCTCCATGGTGTCTCCAGACTCGAATCCGACCATCGTGGTGTTGCAGACAGATGCGTTACTCGTCAGTAAAGACAACTTCATTCCATTCTGCCGCCCACATCCTTCTTTCATCGCATCATTGACGGCGGAGACGTTTGTGGTTCTGCGTCAAGGGTAGACCATGCAATGGACGTCCCGTGGACAGACCACTCTGCTGTAAACGGTGTCGAATGGTACGCGCAGACACTGAATGATGCGTTACAGACTCAATGTGCTGTGCTATAGTTCGTGATGTGACTGAGCGATTCGTCACTGCCATGCGCACAATTTGCCTGTCCTCACGTGAAGTGGTGCACTGAGGTGGATGCGATTGACCACTTCGGTCCGTCGTACCCTCCAGCATCCAACGGTCACATATCCGCATTACAGTTGTTTGGTTTCGTCCAACACGACTAACGATTTCCCTGAAAGATATTCCACAATCTCAGTAGGCCACTATTCTTCCTCTGTCGAACTCGGATACGTGATCAAAAGCTGATCGTTGTTTTCTACGAGACATAACTGATCGATTTTTGAAAAAACCACAAGAAAAACACAATTGCCGAACTTGATATCGTCGAAATCTCCAAGCCTTGAATAGCTCTTTGAAGTGACGCCACAAGTGTGCGTGATGAGTGTCTGCGCTGAAATTATAATCATTTGCCTATCTCAGCTCCGCTAATGCATGTTGTAAATTTCATGTTATTTGCGTGCTTCCTTCAGGGTGTTGCATTTACGGTGGCCAGCAGTGTAATATCTAGTACACCTTTTTTTAATTAATTTAAATAAAAGCCTATTTCTGATCTTAATAATTTTAATAGAATTAAAAATTAATATTTGCAATAAAGTATTGTAATTTTTAAGAATTATATAAATGAAGGAGGCGCGCGCAAACAAAATTAATATTTTCAACGTAAAAATAAACTTTTGGTTTCCACTGGCTCATTTATGATGTTTAACATTTATATATGTCTGTTACAAAAAAAGTTATGTTTTTTATTTGTTATTTATATTTCAAATTCTGTGTTGCTCGCAAAAATTGGTACTAATTTTTCTTGTTCAAAAGACGTGTAAAAATCTACATGGCTCATTAAGAAACTTTTAATTGCTATTTCAGATGCCTAATATTCTCTTTAGTTAATTAATTGCTTCTAAATAAAGTAAATTTTTCATTTAATATGTTTTTTAGAGATTTTTTTTATTTCACAATATTTAACTATACAATTTCAACAACAAATCGATTTTAATATTGATTTCTTCTCCAGAGCTCTTACTACAATCTAGAGAAAGAAAAAAATCGACTTATTCTTTCTATTTCACACCATTTTTTAAACTCTCATCTTTTAAGAGAAAAACTGACCTGTAAAGACCCAGCTACATCCCCTTTCCAATAACTGCATTAAGCCTCCTATCACTTCTGTTGCATGCTCGGTACCTGTGCACCCCACCGCTTCGATATCATCAAATCTGAACAGCTTTTTAGAACATTAAAGGGCGAGACGGTTGAGGGTGGGGGTGGTGCAGGCCTTTAAGCCTGAAATATTAGCAATAAAGTGCTAAAAGTGGAAAGGTAGAAGTACTCAGGCTTTCAAAAAAGGAGATAGTGCTATCACCATTTGCCACACTTCAAGTTGGAGTGGAGAACTGAACTGAGAAGAGAGTGGGAAATTAACGAAACATCTGGCTTTTGTTTGATGTTTGAGGTTTTTTAATGAACCTTTTTTAGCAGATGTCGTTGGAAAAGATAAGTATTTGTAACATATTTGATGTTATTGCGATGAAGGAATGATAAATAAAATTTGCTAAAAGAATGGAACTTTACAAAAAAAAGGGGAAAAAAAGAAGAATTTCTAAAGTATGTTAGATGTTAGTCCCTCACATTCTGAAAATTTGTTAAAAATGTACATAACAGTTACATTTAAGATATATTACATAATAATCTGGATTATTGTGATTAGTTCAGACACATTATACTGAAGAATAATTGTTTCAGCAAGAATTTTTTAAAATAAAATGTTCTCAATGTTTACCTGAAAATTTATAACCAGGATGGCATCGAAGTTATATACTTTATTGGATTTTGAAAATCTTTTCATATTTCGATAATTTGTGTGGTCTTTGAGTTCTTTATCAGATGATCCCGAAAAGTAAAAAGCTCGTTTTTAAATTAATAATTATTTCAAATCAACAGCGTGAATTATGTGTCTTAATTATTATTGATATTGAGTTTCTCGTAATAAATGTCATTAAGGGCGAGCGTGTCAGAACCCTAGCCAAATAAATATGATTTTTAATTTATGTAGGTCACAAACTCTTATCAATTTTTAAAAAGTAAAGGTAATTATATCAGACTAACACTACGTGTTGTTTCTTAACTGGATTGGCTGTAGAAATCTGTTAATGATAAAAAATTTGTAGATTATATTTCTCCTTTCCACAAAAATTGTCTTATTACATATATATGTGTTATACTTTTTTTTTTGTTAAAGTTAAGTTTGTCTGCGAGTGTGATTTGTAGCAATTTAGTATACGATTATATAAACATATATATATGCATATGTGTAAATACTCTTTAATATTATGTACATTAATTAGATTATATACCATCACTTTTGCTGAATTGCAAAGGGTGTTAATGTGAAACACGTATTGCTCACGGGCTTTATACTTGATATGCCTTCTTATATAACTGGTGTAAGTAAATAAGCAAAAATAATACAATACTTTTTAAAAATAAGCAATTTACAATTTTGAGACTATGTTATTTCTAAATGAACGCAGAAATGTCAAATATCATTTCAAAAAGCATTTGGATAGCCATCGTTCCATTTGTGCTTTTGTTGATTAGATGGAATATATATATAGAAGACATTAAATTCCTTCTTCGCTGTATATATAACTCAGTAGCCTAATTCATCGACAGCTTTAGAAATCATAATAGGTCTCCATTTTAGTCCAAAGCTCTTTTGGTATCTTCAGTTTTAACAGCTCTACACCTTTGTTTCTTGTGTTTTGTCTTTTATCCAATTTTAGTACTTACTATATTCTTTTTGCACTATTTATTTTCTTGATATGTTTCTTCGAATCCAATTCCTTCCTTTTTTTAGCCTTGTAGGCAGTGCAATTTTGTCTCTTATCATCTTATTTTATTTTTTTGTACTATATATATATATATATATATATATATATATCAGCGATTTTTAATAAATATTTTCATTCGAATAAAGTTAAGAATTATTTTTGTTATTTTAACGCTAAATAATAATATTGTTACCTTGAGTGCAAAGAGTTCCCGTGAAATATACTGCATTAATATAATGTCTAAGGATCGTATAAAGACACTCTCTGAAAATTTAATTAGTCTTCGATTTCATTAAAATGTAATTTCAGCTCCCAACTTAATAGGTATATTAAAAAATATTTTTTTAATGGAAGGAATTTAACTAAATATAACTTGAACGAGTACCAAGATAAATATTTTATATATATATCTAAATCTATACCTTAATTTCTAAATCCAGACTAGAGAATAATCTGCAATTGTAATGAGCAAATTACAACTGAATTCTAATATTTCCTACACCTCAACCCTATAAATATCTTCTACGATTTCTCCCTGTATTCTTTTATAGTATAATCTATACTTTCGATTACTCTGAGAAAAAACTTGTATAAGAAAAACTAGAACATGTGTATATTTGAACAAGGGACATTTGTTAGTAAGAAGAAATAGAATAAAAATAAAAATTGTTTCAGAGGGAATAGAATCATACATAGTGCCGTAATAGAAACATTACAGAACCCTTATGAGCTTTTATTTGTTTGAAACTTATTAATTTTGTATTTTATTTCAGAACTATGGAGACAGTGTTATATTGATTTATCACCTACTCTGAGAAAAGTTACACGTGTGTCACATTTCCAAAAGAAATGTGATATATTATGTATCATAACTCCCAGCAGAATTTTCCAAGTGAAGTGCGATAAATTATGCAATTGGAAATTATTATATTTTCCTAAATATCGAAATAGTTTTGATGAAATTTGATCGATAAAATTTCTGAATGTGAGTGTAATAAAACACAAAGAAAAAGGAAACACGTGATTATTGCCTTCTGTTTAGGCTTAACAAATGTGAGATCGCACAACATAGAAATAGCCGAATAAAATAAATTTTTTGATCCACAAACGGTTTCTTATAAAATCAATTCACACACACAGTGGTGTAACGTACACCCCCGCATCGCGGAGGGCCCAGGGTTCTAGGAGGGACCGAAGCCTGACTTCCGCCAAGTAAATCCCCTTTAGGGGCCAAAACTGATTTTGAAGGGGGGGGGGCAAAATGTTCTCCATTACGTCACTGCACACACACACACACACACAACACACACACACTCACACACACACAAGAGAAAGATGATTTGATTATTGAAAATCTTAGTTGATATATACTTAATTTATTATTCCCATTTCAAATGTGCGAGGATAATTCTTTTAACTAGCTTAGGCACACACAGGCACACAATTGAATTATTAGATTGTTATTACACATTTGAATGTTCCAGCGGTATAAATAAATTCGTCCATATATTCACGTATTCTGCAAGGCTCGAGAAATAAAAAAACATTAGTATAAGTTTTAATTTAAAGATTAAATACACACACATTACTGAAATGAAATTAAAAAGTACAATTTCTTTACAATTACTAAAATATAAATCTCTGTTAATATGTTGCTTTAAATTTTATCAAAAGGACTTTCAATGAATAATTGAGCATTATAGTACAAATTAAATACATAAATAATGTACTTATGTAATTATAATAAAACTCTTTCTGATATGTTTTTGATCATTATAACATCTCAAGGCATTTTTTATTATTATTTTAAGATAAGAACACAAAAAATTGTAAGGAAAGTATTTTAGCCTTTCTCCCTTGAGAATTGTGTAATTAGAATATATACAACTAAAAAAAAACTGAAACGAAGCTTAATAATTTATTCTTTATTCATGAAGAAATATTTTTTAGTCGATGTGTTGTAAAAAAGCGATTTGTGCGAATAGTATTAAGTACTTACTAGAGATTTGATAGTGTAACATTTTGAAATGATAAAATATTTTTTTTTCTAAAAAGATACTTTTAATTTTAGTAGTAAATAGAAATACTTTTCCAAGGTACTTTTTAATTCTTTGAAGAAGTATCCAGGAAAAGTCTGTTTAAAAATTAGATAGTGACAATAATGTATTAGAAAACTCTTATCTTTAGGAACTAAAACTGTCTAAAACTTAGTTTTATGTCCAACCAAATTTCCTCTATATTTGTCTATGCAACCAGGTGGAGAAAGAGAAAAGAGTGTAAGAATGTATACATACACACACATATATATATATATATTCTACTGGTCCCATGCATACAGTAAAATTGCCCCAACATGAAGGAGGGGTGTTATAAACGTAAAATTCTCACAAGAAAAGAAGAAAATAAAGGTAGATTCAAATGATTAACATTTAAGAGCATTCGAAAGGGGATGAAACAGCATGCATATCAAACTTTGCACCCAAAAAAAATTACGCAGGGGATTTCTCATTTGGAAATCGCATATGAATGTTGGTTGTTTGTGGGAAGATAGTATTATGCCTCGCATTAAGGTGAACACTGGCTACCAGCATGCGTTGGAATTCGATAGTGACAGGGTTAAGGTCCAGAGCACAGCAGCTCTTAAACTTTCTATACCCTTAATGTATAAGCCCGACATCGAAGCTCCCCCCTTCCAAGATTTTAAACACCCCTCACTAACTCAAAACACATGGCTGAATGAATAAAAGGTTCATCAATAATACTAGGATTGCCTTTGCTACTTTATACAGAGAAAGAGAGAGAGGTGTCACTAATACTTATTTTTTTATTTTAAGAAAACAGTAATTATCTCATTTTAAAATACAAATCACTAATTTAAAATAAGTAAATTATGTTCTTAACTGTATTAGTTAGTGATCTAGTCAAGTAATTAGTTAATTAGTTTAGGGATTAACTAGTAATCTAGTCATGAATGGCCCATTTCTCAATTTTTCCATGAAACCTTTCAAAGCATGTAAATAAAGGAAATCTTAACATTAAATGAGAGGCCATCTCGGACCCCCTAGAAAGGTGCTGGGGACTCTCAGGGGTCCGTGGACTAGAGAGAGTACGGTTTATTGTTCCACTATATTGGCACTCGTATAAGTCTGAATCTGACAACTTTCATGAGAATATGGTGCCGATAGTTTCGAGAAGGTCATACTGATAGCCATGCTAGATATCAACTGCATTCCAAGACTAAGGTTCCAGAGGATAGAGTTATTATCCACTCAGCTTGCAAGATCATACAGTCTTATCGCAGACCTTGAGTCAGGAAGTGGGCTTGATTTCAGCACAGCAAGTATCTACACAGACCGCGCGACGATTTCTGGAGAAGCACGGACTATCTGCGCGGCAACTAAGATTGCCACTTCTCTTAGCACTGCATCATAGAGACATTAGGCGATAGTGTGAAGCGTTCATCGACAAAACTTGATGCAAAAGTAGAGCCATAATCACTTCAGTAAAATTTTATATAAACTATCTATGCACAAAAACCCCTTTTAACAATGCCTTGCACATTTATCCATTTTTTACGCTCTACTATAACTATCTGGATAGTTGTAGTTGTTCTGGATAGTATAATCCCATGCGTCATAACTTTTGGAGCGCATGATTTATCTTAGTTATGGGCAAACATGATGGTGCATCGCAATCCTGCTGAAAAAAAGCAAAATTGTCAAAATCATGACGCGGATTTTGTAAAAGAACATTTGCAAGTGTCCGACAAGTTATATGACATTACCTTTATAAATGTGCTGGTAGGTATTTTAAAAGCATGGTTTCTTAGGATATTAGATAAATTTTCATTTCAAATAGAGATATTCATATATCTTTCATTTTTCTGTGAAGTCTCCAATCGTATCGGAATCTTATAAAAAAATTATTATCTATACACCAAATTCTAAAAAATTCATTATATCTGGCAAATGCTTCACATTTGCTACAGAATATATATTTTGAAACAGTTATTTACTTGCTGATTCCGTACCGTACCAGAAAGTGTGAAATTTCTTAACTAAGACAGCATAACATTAAAATAAATTTCAGTATCACTCGAACACTCGCAATAAACAATTATCATTTATAAATTAAAGAAAAAATATACTCAAGTATGAATAACTTTCTTCTCCATTAAAAGGCAGATTTTATAATTACATCGCAAAAAACTTCTTTTCATTATTTGAACACAGTTGGCTAGTAGCTTATCCTTATTGGGAAGGAAATCCATTTTCGAGAAGCGAGATTTTGTATGTTTTGAAGCAATGGTATTACCTGAAAATCATATTTAACACATGTGATGGGAGAACCGGTAGCCTAACGGTCAAGGTCAAGGACTCGTGACTGCCGTATTATGAGTTCAAGCCTCGTGCCGTGTAGAAAAGGGCCGATGCTCATAAAATCTGCCGAGGCTCACAATCCTCTCTTTGGTATCGTGTGGAAGTTAGGGGTGCCAGATCAGTGTCGTCCTCATCACTTGACCATGGTTCAAAATTACGAGGTCCGTCTCCAATAGTGCTTTATAGTGCTACGCTAATATAGCTCTTCTTCACCCAGATTCGATGGCAAAGAAAATAATCGCCTACGAAAATGGCGCAGGATGATGAGATAGTGAATATTTAAAATGAATATACAACAATATCATTTTGCATTAAATTAAAGTTTCAAAATGAAATGATACACATTTTCCATTATGTTAAATGTTAATATTCATTATCTTGTAACTTATAGCAAAATACAGACGCTATAAAATTTCGTTCTTATCAAAGTACTTGGTGGAGACTATTCTTAACCTTAACCCTTTTTGTGGTTCAAACGTGCATAAAGTAATACACGATATACATAAACTAATACACGAAATAAAACTAAATTAAACGTCTTAAGAAAAGAAAAACAACTTCTTTTCCCTCGATTCTGAGATTTATTTCAGATTTTGTCGTGTAATCTTGCAATAACTCACTCCGTTTACGAAAACGTCGCAAAATGTTCTTGCTTTATACCGAAACAGATCGAAATCGCCATCAATTACATATGGAGAGCTTTGTAATTATCCTAGGGAAATGAAAGGTATCTTCAGGGGTAAATAATGATGCATGTTCAAGTCTAGAATGGTTGCTTTTGTTATCATGCATTTATCTTAAAAACACTACCAACATCATTTCTTTCGCTGTTGCTTTTTTATTCAAGTTCTTTTAAGGACTTTTGGAAATGGCTCTTAGATTTGGCAGTCGAATTATTCTTAGATGAATTTGAAGTTATTACTTCCATTTTTTTTTGTTTTGTTCTTTGAAAATTTAAAAAGCATTGAAAGCCACTAAGATAGTTTACGTTATTTGCTACTTTCGTCCATGTATTATGTGATTCCTTTTCTAGTTTTTTTTTTTTGGGGGGGGGGTTGTTTTCTGTATGTGCGTGTGCAAATAAATTACTATTTTTTGTGCAGAGAAATGATACTTCTAAAATCTACATTAATTGTAATTTTCTGCGACTCTTTTTTGACCAACATTTTCATCTTAAATTTTATTGTAAAGAAATATGATATGTATATACGGTTTTACTTCTATTTTGTATATAAAATGAGCATTTACAATTATATGTGTTACTTTTTTATGAAAAACAATCATTTGTACCTCTATTTTATAAATATATATTTTTTTAATAAATTTATTTGCAAAACTCATCATGCTCCACATTGCATAATATGAGGCTTACAGACATAAGTGGTATATAACATCATTATAAAATTTAAAACAAAATTAAAAACACATTTAAGAGACAAATATAAAATAAAAGGAAGGGAGGAAATACACAAATAAAGGGAGATACTTATACAACTTTAAAAATCTATACGGTAAATAAATTTTCTTAAGACATTAAGGCTTTCAGTACAATTGACCAACAAAGACTAAAACAGTGGCCAGGAAATAAATAAACATTTCAACTGCTTTTAAAAATTTCACCACTTTCTTTTAATTAAAGTTTTGTTGCATTTCCAACCAAATAGCTTATATTAACAATAGTAAGCAAAACACGGCAACATATAATAAAAATGGTGTTGGCAACTGTATAAGTGATGCTAAAAATAGATTACACATGTTTAAAAAGAATGATTGTATAATTCTAATTATGACTGGTGTTTTAATATGCTTAAAACTTGCAAAGTAAGAATATTTCCCTGAAATAGCAAAATTTTATTTATTTCTTTTGTTGTTGAAAGACTCATTTAATCATTGAAGAAAAATACTTTTTTAAAGAAAAGAAAACCTTTCTTTTTTTTATTTTGAAAAGTATATTCGTGAAAAGAGACTTACCAAAAGTCCTTTTAATTTTACTGCATGAAGCATCATTTTGCTAAAGATTTGTAGTTATCTCTGCTTCATTAAAGTGTACAAGATACAAGACAACCTTTCAATATTTTAAAGCATCCTCTCATATCTTATCTATCCATCTTTATCACTTCCACCGAATTTATGTATTAATCATTTTAGCCCAAGTCTTCCATTTTTCAATTTTTGAAGAGACCACCACAACCACAAATTCCAAATTGGATATCCTTATCCATCATCCAACAATTTCCCACACTCTACTGCGCACAAGATAGTTCCTCGCCTCGATTTTCCATAGGGGAAACCATTTCGGTGTCCGCATGGTCTGCGTAAAATAAGCAAATAAAAATCATAACAAGCCGCAAACATTGTAATACTTCCTCTTTCCCTTACCTCCAGACATAACGCGTTCCAAAATGCTCCACTTATTCTTTATCCAAATTACTTTTCCCTAAAATTTTCCGGGACAAACTCATCAAACAGTTCATATCAGTGTGCGCAAGTTTAAGATCTCACTCTATCCTTCGTTCATTTCCGCACCCCTCATCTTTTAGACCACCCCTCTTACCACCGATGTCGGTGGGGCTGCTGTTCATTCGTTCTATCGTTCTGGTAGCTGTTATTAGTTGAAAATTCGGCCGATCTCAGGTGGATAGCAAATTGGTGGAAATTTCGCTGTCCTGGATGCTTTTCGGGACCACGTTTATCGATCCCCGGGAGAGCTCTTATTGGTCCCTCGAAGTGTCAACGTTCGAAGTTCTCTGCAGCCCCCCCCCCTTCTGATCCTTGGGTACTAACTCTCCATGGCTTTGTGCTTTTCGCTTTGTGGAAGGAATTGTCGAGAGATTAGTTGGAACATGAGGACGTGTAGGTTGGTTATGTCAAAAGTGGTCTAGACGAAAATGACAATTAAAGATGACATAAAATATCGAGAAATATTGGTTATGTGGTTTATTTAATGCACAGGTAATGGTTCTTTCGTAACCTTAATATTGTTAAAATGATTCTAAGTACTAAATTTAAAAATAAGGAGTTGTAATTTTATGTTATGCTTCCTAAATAGTTTTTGTTAAGAAGTTACTTTTTAACCCCTTACTCGTTAGACACATCTAATATTCTAAACTTCAAATGCTTAAAAAGATTATCAATGCAGAAAACATCTGTTATTTTCAAATATACTTTTATGTGCAAAGTTGTATGATATTATTTTCTTAATTTGAACATTCGCATATTGAGCTTTTTAATGTTAAAAATCACAAAAATCCTTGCTATTTTAGAAAGGACTTATTTAATTTCAATTATAACAGAACAATTAAATGTGAGGACAATGAAATAAAGAAAAACAGTTATACAAGCACAGAATTTATACCAACTAATTTACTTATTTTAACACATGTTCTGTGAAATATGTTTTTTAATTATTTTTCTTATTACAATGTATCTTACAGTAGCTTAATATGCTAAGTAATAAATATTTACACTATCTTCTAATATTTCATAACATTATGCCTATGTAGTTATTGCCAGATTCCCTGAATGCAAATTTCCTTACAACAATTAATTTCATAGTACTTATATTGGTTTAAGTAATGAGGGTACTATTAATTGTAGAGATATTTAAAAATGTACAATATCGATTTTTCTTGATTTCAATGGTTATTTTTAAAATTTAACTTGAAAAATAAGTAGTTTTTAACACACACACACACACATGTATGTGAATGAGTGAGTGAGTGAGTGATTTGGAGTTTATTGGCGCAAGAGCCGATTTCGGCTATACCGCGCCAAACATTTGTTTTAATATCTGTGATCTAGACGGGAAGCGAAAGAGAGAATGAATTGAATGACAAGAAAGAGGGTCGAAAATAGAGAAGGATCACTAGGGTACCCCGGGTTCGTGA
>BMAO01030266.1:0-101971 GCA_019973975.1 Trichonephila clavata
AAGTGACAGAAATTTCCGAAAAATAAATAAATAAATCCTCAACTATTTTAAAACAATGTTTCACTTATAATAGCATGTGTAGTTTTTTATAACTATAATGAATTCTGACGTTTATCAGAATTTTATGAAAATAAATTCATTGTCATCTTAATGAGCCTTATTCCGAATATCCTTCTTCTGAATCATGTCTAAGCCAACATTAGAAACTCTCCGAGTAATTGCCTTTTAATAACGATTTGTTTTCCGAGTATTCATTAATAGAAGCAAACAGTCTCCAGATCAAAAACAATCAAAACAAGCATTTGATTCTTTTAATTTGTAATCTGGAAATAATTCCCCATCGGCGGCTTTGATGGCTCCCATTGTGTATTAAATAAAACAAAAATATGAATCTCATGTTTCGGATAACAATTGCTATCCCTACAAAATAAAAGCACGAACGTTTAATAATTTGAAAACTATCATTAGTTTATAGAGAAGGCTATTAGGAAGCGTCAGTTGTCTTCGATGTATTTTTTTTTTTTTTTGCTTTAATGTTCATTAAACAGTTATGTTGAAAACTCTTGTTTCAGTATGCCCTAACTATTAATTGGAGATTCAGCAATAAAATATCAAACTCTGACGAGACTGAAACATTTTCTATGTCATTAAATATTCTCAGTCTAATAATGAGGTTAAAAAAAATCCAGTATGTGGAATTATTGTAAACGTAATGATAAGCGAATGGAGTTATAATTGACTAATTTTTTATGTCATTTTATTAGTCTAAAGTCTTAATATGGTGATACATTGAGATGACGTACAGAAAAAACAGTTCTAGAGTTGCTTTTAAAATTTATACAGGATACATTTTGATTAAGCTAAAGGGTGGGGGCGTCTAAGCGGAGGGGAGATCTGAAGACTATTTGAGGCCCTGGATCCAGAGAAATCTTAAAATCCTGGGTCCCTATACAAAAGTAGGCCCTATCTGTGACCTTTAAAAGTAGACAGTATATAGCATTTCTTCTCAAGCACTCGTGCAAACCGTAATTTGAAAGAAATGTGAACGACACACAATCTCAAAAGCCTAGGCACAAACCGGCTCGACTGATAGCCGCATTTCGAATAAAAGAGTTGCATGATATTTATGGTATTAGGCCTACATATGGGCAAGGTCATCACATAATAAAATTCTTACCACTATTGCAAGTTGACATGCAGTTTGAAATTCCCTGTTTTTCGGAGAATATGTGAGAGAATAATATTTGACCATGAAGATAATCCGGATCGTGATCTTATTAAACTAATCTTATTTAAGGTATCCGACTGGTTGCGACAATTTTTTTTTTTAAAAAAGGAGATATAGGGATTTTTTTTGTTATTTTTAGATTTGTTTAGTGCATTTTAAGAAAAATGTGCTAAAATTAAGAAGAGAAAAAGAAATTATTATTAATAAATTGGAAAAAAATAGGCAAACATTGACAATAAATAACATAAACGCGGTCCATTCTGTACCAAAGTTTGATAAACCAATTTTCAATTGTTTCAATCCAATGTGTTGTTATATTATTCATTTTTGAAATGACCTTCAGGATAAGAGATATTTTTTTTTACAAAAACTAGAACACTTTACTTTAGTTATTATATGAAATAGTTAAAAAAACAGTGATTATATTTACATAAGAGACTAAATTTTGTAGTAAAATAGTGATTGAAAAATCTTAATGTCCACTTTTATTCGGAACGTACACAAAAAATTTCAGTTAATGATGTTCAAAAATTTTTCAGCAATTGCTGACCCGGTTTGATTGTTTTCAAAAAATCACATTTCGAGAAAAAAGCATTTTAAAGTATGACATCTTGGTTAAAGTAATGGTATCTGTTTTTACTAAAACACTTGTAGTTTTTGTTCTGGTGAACGAAAAATGATAAACCTGATATTTTTATAAAGCTATTAAAATGACCAAACAAAAAGTTATAAAAAAATTGCCAATTTTTTGGCAAAATTCACAATTTTAGGGTAGTCGGATACCTTAAGGTAAGTCGGTACCCCCTATCCCGCTAATGTTAAATTGAGCATTTTTATGTGCCTTTTTCTCATAAAATATTAAATGTACAGACTTAAATTTTTCTGTATATTAATTAGACTTTTTTATTTAAACTGAAGTGAGCTTTTTCAAATATATTGTATAGTTTTTTCAAAAACTTTCATCGTAATGTATCAGCATGAATTTTTTGAAAAATGTCATTTTTTTTTCACGATAACTGACTTTTACAAAAATATTATTGGTATATTAATAAAAGTTCACTTCAGTATATATATTAACATATCAGTAATATTAAGTGAAGATTGCAAGTGCTTCCGTTGAATAGGTTCTGAGAAAATGGTACACGCATTTTTAAAAAAAACCGTTTTGAGATAATTTCATTTTTATTATAAAATGTCACTTCATCAAAAAAATTATGAACTACAATCTGTATTTGAACTATTTTTTTTAAATATTAGCTTATTCTCAATAACTTCTAAGACTTTTTACTTATTTCTTTTACTTAGATTTCTCAGAAAATACATGTATAGCATTTTTCACTTTTAATCTATCGATATATTTTATAGCATTTGCATCATTGTTCTCAAACTATGCATCAACTTTTAAAGAATTTTCTGTTCTGATATATTACTGTCCATCCAAGTTGACTATAAGTATCATAATAGCATGTAAAAATGTGTCAATACATGAAAATATGGCTTTGGTAATACATCATTATACGACATTTCGAAAAATTTCATTACTGTTTTATAAATGCACATGTAAACACAATTTCTTAAAGTATCAGAATTAAAAGGATTCTTAAAATATTACATTAATGGTATCCAAAACAACAACAAGAAAACTGATTTTATGTTTTTAAATATGAAATTTGTGTATTTTTTGCATGTAACAAGTTTTGTGCAACGAAAAAGGGCATTGCATTTTGGGATATATTTATGTACCTTTTAATAAGAATCTATTGAAAACAAAGCTTAAAAATGTATGTGTGCATTAAATTAACATTTATCTTTATACAGAAGTGATTTTTTTTTAAAAAAATTGATCAGCCTGTTTACAAATGTAATTTTTGCACAGTAGAATAATGAATTTTATAAAAATTTTCCTTTTCTATGTTACGACATCTGCTTTTTAGCTAAATGTCTGAGGAATATCTCAAAAATTTCACTTCAGCATACACAATATATATGAAATATAAAATAAAAAATTCCAGTTCATGCATACAATAAATTTATAGAAAAAGAAGACACAAATTAAGAAATATAATACATGAATATATGGCATTTAGAAAAGTTTCACTAGGGCTTTGTATATTCACATGTAAACACAATTTCTTAAAGTATCAGAATTAAAAAGTTTCTTTAAATATTACATAAATGATATCTAAAACAAGAAAACTGTTTTTATGATTTTAAACATAAACTTTATGTAATTTTATGTGCATAACAAGCTTTACAGGTAACGACAAAAATCATCCCGTATCATCACATATATATGTGTACTTTTTCTCAGAAACTGTTAAATATTAAGACTTCTGATTTAGTCTGAATATTAATTAGACTTTAATATTTATGCTGAAGTGAGATATTTCAAATATAATGTTAAGTTTTTTCAAAACCATGCAACATAAAAATATTACTATGAATTTCTTGAAAATTTTCATTTTTTTCTACGATAAATGCTTTATGTTAAATTATTTTGGGAAAATTTATAAAGGCACACTTCAGTGTACATGGTTATGTTCAGTGTACATATGAGTTATGTTTTACTGAAATTTTATGAGCATCCTTGCATTATTTTCTGAGAAAAAAGAACATAAATTTTTATAAACAAACTTTTTGAAAAATGCATTTTTAACATGAAATGTCACTTTATCACAAAAATTATGACTTCCAACATGTATTTGCCACATTTTATTCAACATTAGCATCAAGTCAATAAATTTTAAGTAAAAAAAGCATCACAAATGTTTTCAAATTTTTAGAAAATACATACATAACATTTTTCAGTTTTTGTTTAACGAGATATTTTGTAAAACTTACATCTATTATCACAAAATCGCTATAAATTTTAGAAGAATTTGTAGCATTTATGTATTACAAATATCAAAGTAGAGCAAATATCATCATAAATATAATGGGAAAAAAATTATCTATATGGTTTTGGTGTGCATTTGAAAAAAACATGATTTTACGTCATTTCGAAAGTTTTCATATGTGTTCTGTGTGTTCACATGCAAACATAAGTTTCTAAGACTTTTAAATTTCAAAAGTTTCTCTAAACTGTACACATGATTTCTTAAACAGCAAAAATAAAACTGTTTTTATGTTTTTAAACATGATATTTAGGTATTTTTATGTATTTAACCAGCTTCTTGCAACGACAAATGATATTACACATCTGAATTTTTGTATGTACAATTCATTCAGAAACTTTTGAATATTTAAGTTTAAAAACTTGTCTGTACAGTTAAGTAACATTTATATTTATACTAAAGAGATATTTTTTTTAAAAAAGTTAGTTTTTTTTAAAAACAAACTTATTTATCAACACTGAATTAATTCAAAGTTGTTTGTTTTTTGACACATGTGCTCTTAGCTAAATGTTTTTTTTTTTGTTGTAATATTTTCAAAATATCCCTTCAGTATCCACAAGAATGCATAATGAATATATAATGTTAATTTGCAGCTTTTTTTTCACATACAGTAAATTTAGAAAAATTTTATTTTTTTAAAAAGTAATTTTAAAATTATAAATTATGAAAATAGTAGTTTTGAAAAAAATCATACCTTGTGAAAGTAAATTGATAAATTCAAAGAAATAATACTTTAAAACTCTTGGAAACATGTTGTAACTCGAAATTCCGCCACCAAACTAATACAGTTAATCGAACAGTCAACTGTTATCTAAAGTTAATTGCGTTTGAATAAACAAAAAGAAGGCTTTGCAATTGTTTCAGGATATTTAAAAGGCAAATATCTGTCAAAAGGGACGTGGCCCACAGTTGATAAATTTTTAAAAGTCATTTTGACATAGTTCTAATTGAAAATATGGCATAAATGTTATATCCCTAGAAAGGTAATGAAATACAGATTTCAGAAATATCAAAAACTCAAAATCGATCATTCCATGATTTTTACCCTACTGACCTGCCTTAAACTAATCTGAATATTGGAAGAAAATTTTACACTAGAATACCTGCTGCATTTCCCCCTTTAGACCGGCCGTTAAAGTCAGTTCAACTATTGCCTGTTTTTGAAAGGGGGAATGAAAGGGATATGCAGAGATCATCACTATGCAGATCACTTATAAACAGACAAATATGTGTATAAGAAAGTTTACATTTATATTTTTAAGATTGATACTTTTTTGCTATTTTTTGCAAATACGCCAGAAAATATTTAAAGATACCGTTTTAAGAATTGGTAAAAATATTAATAAAAAAATAAAATACTCACAGAATATTTAAAATTAATTTCTGAGTTACGCATTTTACATGTGTAGTCAGTGTTAGCTGCGCATTTTCTAAAAACCATTTTCTTGTAGGTCGTGTAATTCCTGAAGGTCGTGAAAACTTTACAATGCATTATTTTTCAAATTTTCTTATCTTCGGGGCTTCTACGTCTGATGACTGTTTTGTAAGAAGCTTTTCGTTTCCTTTTATTGTTGGTCGATATATAATTTTGCCGCAATTCATCCGTAATAATTTAATGAATACTTGTGACTGCTGACTTTAATTATTCCATTAGCTTCTTTGAAAAAGATCCAAGTACTTATTGCAACTAAATCTAGCATATTGCAATAAATCTAGCATATTGCAACTAAATCTAGCATATTAAAACTACATATAGCATATTGCAACTAAATATAGCATATTGCAACTAAATCTAAAACTTCGGAAACTCTCTCACTCGAAAATGGTCCGATTTGCATTTCCTACCAAACTAAGTCCTTTCTTTTTCAGCTATTTTGTCAAAAGTAGTGACCTGAAATGTGATCAACTGTGACATTTATTCCTTTGTTTAGAAATGGCCGTATCGATCGCATTACATAATCGTATAAACGTTAGTCCAAGGACAGAGTTCTTCACTTCTACCTAAATAAAAGAAAATCATTCAGCAAGTGCTCTGTTTTAAAGTAAAAAGCTAGCCAATATTTTGACAGTATTTATTTGGTTTAAAAAGTATGAATTGTGTATAAGGACAGTAAGTTTTGCTAGGTGATAATTGTTCTTCTATTGTGGTGTTGTCCCCAAGTTTGAAGCAACAACATAATTTTTAAGGAATCTATTCCATACAATAGATATTCCAATTTTTTTCGTTCTTAGCTGTACAGACTTGGTAGATTGCAAATCAAATCTAAGAAATCTTACAATTTCACTGAACAGATTTCTCACCACTTTCTATAAAAAAAATTTCATACAAAAACGGATATCAATTCTTTCGACTCCACTTACACTTCAGGCATATAATATTCCAATAAAAAGTTAGAACTCTTCTTGGTAATCCAATTAATTGTTTGAAACACTTATCATGCCTGTCTTTTGGTGCCTTTTTTTACTTGTGAAAGATTTTTCTGTTTACAAGTAACAGCTAGGCACACAAAACACTTTAAGCTTTTCTATGTTTTTTAAGCAAAATCTCTTAGTCCTGTGGCCTTAACTATGTCATTTTGCTTTGAGTAGATTCGTGGATTTTATTTTTATTTTAACAACTTTCCACTGTGTACCATCTGGAGAAAGATGAATTTCGTCTTTATAAAATGCAACATCAAACGCATCATGTTTATTTGTATCCAACATCTTCATTTGTATCCAAATTAAATAAATAACTATAGTAGAACACATTTAACGCCAAAACTTTTAAGATAAAATATCGGTTAATTTATCCGACTGGTTGCGACAACTTTTTTTTTTAAAAAATGGAGATATGTGGATTGTCTTGAGGTTTTTAGAAAATATACTAAAATTAAGAAGAGAAAAATAAATTATCATTACTAAAATGGGAAACATTGGGTAAAAATTGACAAAAAATAACATAAACGCTGCCCATTCTGTGCCAAAGGTTTATGAACAAATTTTCGATTTTTCAATTCTGATGTGTTGCTATGTTATTCATTTTTAAAATGACCTTCAGGATAAGATATATTTTCCTTTTTACAAAAACTAGAGGACTTTCTCTCAGTTATTATATAAAATTGCTTAAATAAACAGTAGTTATATTAACCTAAGGGACTGTAAATTTTGTATTGAAACAGTGATTGATAAATCTGAGGGCTAAGACACTTCTGTTATATAGAACTTACAAAAAAAAATTGAGTTTATTATTTTCAAAAGTTTTTAGCAGTCGCTGGCTCCGTTTGAGTATTTAAAGAAAAACACAGTTTGAGAAAAACACATTTTAAAGTATGACATATATCTTGCTTAAAGTAATGGCATCTGCTTTTACTAAAACATATGTAGTATTTGTTCTAGTGAAAGGAAAATGATAAACTTGGTAATTTTATAAAGCTAATTAGAGATGACCTATAAAATAAAGTCATAAAAAATATGTCAATTTTTGGCAAAATTAACAATTGTAGGGTAGTCGGATAAACACGAAATAGCACAAAAGTTCCGACAAATTAATATGCATTTCCATAGATTTTTTAACTTAATACGAAACGAAAATCGCTTAACATGAAAAGACTTTCCCTCTGCAAATGAACAAATTACGCAAAACACAGTATGTTACGTGAGAAACGATATTCACTGCACTTTTATAACTTAATTTCTACATTCAATCCTTCGATTTCGGATAATTCACAGCGAGAGGTGAACAATACAAGAGGATCTCACTTAAGGAGTCCAATCAAATCCGTTGGGGGTTCTAGCACTATAATAATTCATATTTAATTTAAAAATGAGCAACTAATTTAAAATTTTCAGAATACGTAGACATTTATAAACTGATACAAGTCACAAAAGGAAAATTACTAGAATCAAAATTTGTGTGAGAATTTAGCTTTTCAGCAGCATTGGCGTTGAACATATTTCACCGGGTGTTTTAGTGTTAAAAATTATATTGGATACAATAATTTTTATTATAACTACTTCGGTTAAAAAAATGGTTAATATTATTAGGGAAATTTCGAATTTGCTTTAATAGTTGTAAATGGAAAAATCCCCAGATATCAGATATCAAGGATGATTAATTAGTAAAAAATACAGGGTGCTTTGCTATCAGACCGAAAACTTGCAGAATAGATTGGGGTTACAGAAACGATTCTGAATCACATAGGTATGCGAGTAATGAATTGAATAGTGGTGATCAGTAGCGCCCACAAGGGGGTTGTCCTGGGGGTCTGGACCCCCCCCCAAAGCCCTTGAGTTTTTTCGATTGATAATAATCCTATATATATATGTAACGTAAAATTTCATTAAGTACTTGTAATTAACAATTTTTTTATTAATTTATGCTAATTAATAAAAAATTATACTAATTCAATTACTTATTTTTTACTGATTTTTGTTAACAAAATTGAAAAAATCAGAAGAATCGATTAGTGTTGTCTTGAGGTATGATACGAGTTGGGGACTTTCAACCATGGACTCCCCCCTTGAATTTTTTTTGTGTGGGCTACTGGTGGTGATCTATAATGAAATGAATTATAGAAAAGGAACAGAAGCAGCAAAAAATTAATGGGAAAAAAAACATTTTATTGAAAGGTTGTTTTACAAAATGTATTCGAAATTTTTACCGGAAGTCGTCTGACTGACTTGAAAACAGTACTGAATTGAACTCCTTACGTTCTGAAAGATTCAAGGCATCTTATGTATCCTCCCGATAACTACAGTTATTCTGGCGATGAAGTCTTCAACCGAATCAACAGGTGCCTCGTACACCAAGCATTTCATTGACCTTAGAAGAAGAAGTCCATGCATGATAGATCCGGTGATCTGGCAAATCAATGAACCGGGACACCACGGCCTACCCATCATTATTCATAAGCTGTCGACGATAATTAATACCGTAATGTGGAGAAGTCCGTCATACTGGTACCCCGTGGAGCGGCGCAACTACAGACGAACATGTGCTGCCTCCAGTAGTAGGGCTAGACTTGATGCAAGAAGATCAGATATGCCCTACAGTCAAAATGAGTAGGCAGAAGGTAAGGTCCTATGAGGAAGTATCTTCGAATGCAGACCCAGACATTGACAGAGCAACGCTGCTGAAAAGAACGTGGTTGTTTATGATGTGAATTATCCAAAGATATAATATATATATATATATACTCAAGAGCCAAAATATGATGACCACCCCCACATTTTGCAATGAACTCGCTTGGATGATGTGGAAGGCACGTGATCAGGTGGAAGTGGTATTTAACTGCTGCTGGAGAGTCTGAAGAATCATTCTTTCACTTACTTCTGTGTGTGATGGAAAAAGCTGCGGATCTAAGCGAATTTGATAGAGTGCAGATTGTATTGGGCCAAAAGCTCGGAACATGTATTTCTGAAATTGCACGGCTCGTGGGTTTTTCGCTTTCTACAGTTGTTAGTATTTATGCAAAGTGGATGAATAATGGTGAAACCAGCAGTAGACGACACGGTGTTGGACGTCCATACGAAATCAACGAAAAAGGTCGTCGGAGACTTTTTCGAATGGTGAAGCAAAATCGGAACCAGACAGTGGCTCAGCTGACAGCCCAATACATTGCAGGTCCATGTAGAATAGTATCGGAACACACTGTTCAAAGGACGCTGGTGGATATGGGGCTACCCAGCAAACGTCCCAATCGGGTGCCTTTGCTGATCAAGCGTCATTGCCAACTGCGCCTGCGCTGGGCTCGGAAACATCACGACTGGTGCATGGATCATTGGGAGAGAGCTGCCTGGTCAGATGAATCACAGTTTGTCATTCATCACGCCGATGGCCGTGTCAGGATATTCCGCCTTCCAGGTAAACAGTTGCTCCATCATTGTACAGTAGGTCATACACAGGCCGGTGGTGGCGGTATTATGGTTTGGGGGACGTTCTCTTGGGTGTCTCTGGGACCCGTGGTTGTGGTAGAGCAGACCATGAATTCTACAGGGTATCTGAACATCATTGCGGACCAGTTCCACCTTTACATGGCCTCTGTTTTTCTAGCTGGAAATGGAACGTTCCAACAAGACAACGCCCCGTGTCATAAGGCTAAAATTGTGTTGGAGTGGTTCCAGGGACGTGATGCTGAATTCCAGTTAATGTCCTGGAAGCCTAACTCACCGGATCTCAATCCAATAGAACACAATTGGGATGTCAAGGAACGGCAGCTCAGAGTTCAAAGACCACCAATTTGCAATATCTCGGATTTGCGTGACCATTGCTTAAATATCTGGTACAATCTGTCTCCATCCAGCATCTACCGAGGACTTGTGGCATCCATGCCAAGGCGTGTTGAAGCTGTGTTGCGTGCCAAAGGTGGGCTGACTCGTTATTGGCATGTGGTCATAATGTTTTAGCTCTTAAATGTGTATATATATATACACTCACTTCCAAAATTTAAGCACGGAGAGGAAAATAGTAATTTCCGAAAGCCAATCAGAATTGAAGAGGATGCAATTCACTGCAGAGGTAGATGGAAGTATGGAAATATGTTAGGTAAACCCAATCGTGCTTTCATGTAAAGAAATATGCAAAAAGGGCAGTCTTATAAGAAGCCAGCTTTATGAAGGGTTACAGAAGTTGATTGTAAGTGCTAATAGAAGGTGTTTAAAACTTTCGTACAATTTGTTTTCAAGACATACGTGTTTCTATGTTTTTCAAAAAACGAATGGAAGATTCTTAGCGCTGGCGTGCTGTGGGGTGCATTGAAACAGGACAGTCGATCACAGATGTTGCTCTTTTCTTCGGCGTTCATCATTCTGTAATTTCCAGTTTATGGAAACAATTCCAAAACACACAGACAGTTGTCCGAAGGCCCGTAGGTGGTCGCCTAAGGGTTATAACCCCCGCGGAAGATCGATATATTGCTATTGTAGCCAAGCGGAATCGCAGAGCGACCTCCATTCGTGTGACATCTATGGTTACAGCTGCTATATCTGCAGCTATTGTACACCGAAGTTTACATATGAATGAACTGT
The DNA here is from genome assembly GCA_019973975.1 of Trichonephila clavata. Lineage (NCBI taxonomy): Eukaryota > Metazoa > Arthropoda > Arachnida > Araneae > Nephilidae > Trichonephila > Trichonephila clavata. Next base: position 11,131 of record BMAO01030266.1, read on the forward strand.
ATGACCGGGTACGCCGAGTTTGTGTTCCTCTATCCGTCCAATCAAGAGGGGCACGATTAAAGTGGTGCCAGGAATATGGCAATTGGACTGTGTCGGACTGGGGCAATGTCATGTTTACTGATGATTAAAGATTTTCTCTGGAGACAGATGACAAGCGTATAAGGATATTACGTAAACAAGGAACACGCAATCAGCCCCAAAACATCACTGAACATCACGCATTCTGAAGCGGAAGCATTATGGTGTGGGCAGGGATTTCATTAGGACACCGCACCGAATTGCACATCTTTAAACGGGGTTTTGTTACGGCTGTCCGGTATCGAGATGAAGTTCTAGAACCCATTGTGAGATTGTACGCTGCAGCAGTTGACCCTACTTTTGTTTTAATGGACGATAACGCACGTTCCCATAGAGATGACATCGTCTATGATATGGAGAGTGAAGGGATTGCGCGTATGGCGTGGCCAGCATATTCGCCCGACCTTAATCCCGTTGAAAAACTTGGGGATGCTCTCGGCTGTGCTGTATCTTCACGTTTCCCACCTCCAGCCACTCTTATTGAGCTGGAACCTGCTCTACAAGAAAAAAGGTGATTGCTTAATTCTTCGGTGGTTGACCACCTAATTGAAAGCATGGCCAGAAGGTGTAAACTTTGCATACAGATAAGGATAGCGATCACATACCCTATTAATGTCTTTTTTTCTCATTTTATGCTGTTTATTTTCGCTTTATACATAATTCTGTTTAAGTCTCCAGTATGACATTATCTGATAACCTACAAAAATTTAATATTGTTTTCATTTCTGTATATAATTATTGATTTTGTTTTATGTATAAATATATATGCTACTTTACTGTCAAATTTTGTGTCAATCAAAACATTATTTGTTGATTTTTTTGCATTTTACTTCTTCGTGCTTAACTTTTGGAAGTGAGTGTATAGATATAATATAGTTATGTTTCGGAAAGAATCAAAAGAGAAAAAGCAGATCATGGAACGATGTGAAGATTGCATATAAAGGAACAAAGTAAATATACATCAATTCACATATATGATGTACATTGTATTATTAACATTTTCTAAAATATTATACAAAATATAGCAATCCGGACATGAAAGAAATATAATATAAATATTCATAAGCCCTATATAAAATTTTGTCATGCATTAACTTATGAAAAATTTAATGTTCTTAAAACTCTTGTTAGTTTCGTTATACAGAATAAATTATGAATCTGTATGCCAAAGCATCTAGTTACGATTTATTTGTCTGGCATATTAAAGCAGTGACATTTATCTTCTGTTTTTACTAATCGAAATTTAAAGGTACTTCAACATAGATTTGTAGATTAAATATATTTGTTTGTCTAATATTAGACATGTTGCCGCTATTTCTACACTGAATCTGAATTGTATTGTATAATCTGCTATTTTGTACTTGGAATATTGTTTCAATACAAATAAAGCAGTAAAATACTGTATATACATACCAGACTTATTATATACACTATATATATACATATAGGTGGATAGATAGATAAATATAAATACAGGTATCTGGGAATAATATTAAGTAGAAAATAAAAAGTAAAATAGAATATTTCTTGGCAATATGTGAATAATTTGAATTATTTAAAATGAAATTTTGAACTACAAATTCCAAGAATGTAAATTTTACTAACGAATGTTACATTAAACTATTGCCGAAATTTATTAAATCTATTTTTCCCCATATATTATGATCAATTTGAAATTTTATTCACCACATGATATCCGTCAATTTTTTTCCATTGCTTAAAGGTAAATTCCCAAAGCGAAGCCATAGGCTATTAACGCTTTATATATCGCATTTATGATTTACTACAACTTTTTTCATACAATATTTTCTTTGAATCACTCCATTGAAAATTAAGGACTACACGTAAAGAAAATACTCAACTTTAGAAAATTTAATTCGTTAGAGTTAATTAATTAAATTGGTACTTTAAAATACCCTCAGTCATAGAAGGTCTAAAATATTCTCATAAAACGAAAAGACTGAATGACTTTTTTTAACGCAGTTTTAACTCTTAAAAATACTCTCTAGCACTAATACTTTACAGAAAAAAATATTTATTTTTAAAAAGTATTAAACATTTAAAATTTGTTTACTTTTTTAAATAAATACAGCTTTTACACATAAAATTAATTTGATGATATTCAAAAAAAAACCAGCAGTTTTTCTTTTCATTAATACAGACAAATTCATTACACGTTGTGCAATTTGAGTGAGGTTTTGATTGAATGTTTTATAAAGCACAACAACACACATTCTATGGATAGGAAATGCTGCATTCCCTTAACATGAGCTACTGCACCTTGACTGTTGTTCAATCTTTCCATCACCATCTTAAGAATCAAACGTAAATTCCAACAGATTATTTCCTGGCACTTCTTCATCTGAAAAATCATCTGTTAGTACATCACTAATTTCAGATGGCAGGTTCTGTAATAAATCCAAAGTCTCTTGAAGCCTGAGCTCATCTTTTTCAAACTTTCCAAGAAGAGGAAATAGTAACAATAATTATAGTAGCACTGAGATAATCCCCGTGATTATTATTAAATCTCAGTTACACATAAATAAATTAAATATTGTTAATTTTTGAAATAAGAATAGATATTTCGTGTGACAGAAAAGCAAGCTCAGATTTAAAGCTCAAAACTGTTTAAAAAATTTAAAGTAATACAATAAAAAAGCATAATAAATAAGTTAAGCTATAAATAAATGCCAAAAATAGCATAAGTTTATTGCACTATAGTGATGACTCTACAACACAACAAAAGAAAACAATTAGCCACACGGTAGGAAAAAAAAAAGTTCTTGTTCTAACGTCCCGTGTGCTGACGGTACTTAATAAGTACCACAAAGTTATTCCAATGTAAAATTAATTTTTTACACTATTCACTTAAAATAAGTAGTCAAATCGTTTTCTAAAGTCTTCATTAACATAAAAAAGACACTTATCTTTTGACATTAACTACTTTTACGTATTCCGATCAAAATGTCAGCTGAAATCGCGACTTCTTCTATAAAACAATTCACCTTCCGCACTAAAATACTCATCATAGAGCCCATTCTGCCATATATCTTGGAAGTGTAGAGTTAAGAAAATATTCCTGCTGATTATATATCGGTCAGAGTATACATAAAATTTTTTGTTTTCTATGTAATTTTAAAGTGAGTGGTATAAGTACCATCTGTAGATAAAGAGTTAATACATATATATATATATATATACCGTAAAATCGAGCGTATAACGAGCACCTATACTTTCAAATTGCAATTTTTAATTTTTAGGTATATTCACCGTATAACGCCCCCCCCCCCATTTTTACGGAACCTGAAATGTATGTTTGCAATGCTCCTATGTTTTGAATTAATTTATTAGAGGTATCATTCCAAACTTAAAGGGGAAAAAATACTATATTTCTAAAACAGCGTCGCCAAACTCATGGTTCGTGGGTCACATGCGGCTAGTGTATCAGCACACAAAAATACATAATAAAATGCCCAAATTTCTCCCGAAATAGAAAAGATAGTAGCAGAGAAGGAATGTCAGTTGTCAGGATGTAAATACTTAATTTTTCTTGTTCTTTTATTTATTTTTATTATAATATACTATTCGAAATATAATTGCGTTTCTATGAATATTTATTTTTTGCGGCCTACCTAAATTTAAACCTCGTTTGTTTGGCCTGAATTAGTTAATCTTTAAGTTTGACATCCTTGATTTAGAAAAAAATCCTTTAAGTTCGTAAGGTATGTAATTTCTTAAAAGGAAAGAAAGAAGTATTTCAATATATATAGATTTCAATATATAATATATATTCTTCTGTCTGTGTTGTTTACCCCGTGTTATACGTTCGGTGGTGCACGGTTTATAAATGTTAAAAAAAAATATATATATAGAAGTTTAATTTTTTTCATGTTCCTCCTTTTATTTTTATTTTTAAGGCTCTCATTTTTTTATACCCAGCGTATAACGCGTACCCGTATATTTCGATCTTTGCGTTAAAAGTGCGCAGCATACGCCGGATTTTAAGGTAGATATACAATGTGTTACCGAATTTGACAGACATATTGACATGGGTAACATTAAGCAGCACACGGGATGACAAACCACTATAGAACATAGGGTTAAAAACGATGCTTACTTGGTAAAAATCGTGATAAAATTAGCCTCTAGAGTACGATGAATCAGACGAAGGAAAATGCCAAAAATATTCGGGGATATACATGTACTGGCCGATTATCCCAATTATCCAAAATACATTTTTGTCTGCAGCACGTCCATCTAGAGTTTATGCGGAATGTACCCATCATGAGTACGAGAATGTGTCGTTCTTGCACGATGGTGCACCAGCACATGTTTTGATGCGGAATATACTGGCCATGCGCACCAGAACGTGTCGTTCAGGCACAATGGTGCACCTTCACATTTTTTGATACTGAGTATACTTGCCATGCACACCAGAACGTGCCGTTCATGCACGATGGTGCACCAGCACATTTTTCGGTTTCGGTGCTTAACCATCTCCATGTTACAAATGTCTGTAGGTAAATTTGACAAGTTGGGCCTGTTCATTGATCTCCAAGCTCCCTGGACCTCAATCTCATGGATTTCGATTTCTAGGGCCACCTGAAATCACTTGTGGATGAGACGCCGGTGGTTACGATGTATGATCTCACAGTATGGATCATCGTCGGTTTAGTTTTCATTGCCAGCACACATCATTTGTTTGACGTTTTCCGGCAATACTTCGTCTCTTGGTATTTGCTTGGCTATGAACTATACTTCCACAACCTCAAGCAATTTCTTTGACGATCACTTGTTGCATTTCTGACGTCTAGCTCTGGTGAATTCTTCGTATTGTAAGAATGTCTTAAGTCTAATAAATTTATTTGTTACATCTTATTGCCTTTATATATATAATCATTTTATTTTCAAGACATTAACACATCTTTACCTTACTAATCGTTCATCATTTCAGTAACTTAGTCAGCATTAACCTTCCTCACTTTTAAGCATTTGCAATTTTTTTTTTCTTTTCAAAAGCTGTCAAAAATGTTTACTTTAAGAGAATGCGCAACATTGAAAATAAAGTTATATTTTATCAAAATGGAAAATAAAGTAAGCAATGGATAAATAATAGACAATAAACTAACTTTGTAAGCACTGTTTTGAAAGAAATAGTGTTATTTGGTTCTGTTTCAGTTTTTGAAAATAATTAGAAGGATGCATTTATAAAATCTGCCAGTGAGCATTATGTACATCGATCAGTTTGAAAGAAAAATGTAAAATTGTGGCATTTTCTAAATATATCATAAGCTTCCTTATAAATAAATTCGAGACATGATTAAGTTTTATTATATTATTCTGAGTTTCAATTTCGAAATATACAACTTCTAACGTTAATAACTTTAATTACATATACCCTGTCTAGACAAAGCTTAGATATCAATATATATATGACGAATATAAATATTTAGGAAAGTGAATTTTAATTATTTCAAAATATAAAACCCTTTTTACATCTGACGAATTATTTTTATCACTTTCAAAAACCATTTAGCAAATATTCATAGTTTTCTTATGTTATAACTAAATAAAATACCACGATTCTGTAAACTGAAATTTAATAATTGGTGCTGCAATTTTTTGTAATATGTTTTTGAAAATTTACTACGAGCTTAAAATAATCGTGGTAACAAAATCTTTTTCTCTCTTCTAATATATATTGAGTCATACAACTTTATAATTTCACTATTATTACATATTTATTCCTATTTTGTTTACCTCACAATATGATAAGTCTAAATGAGAGAGAAAAAATAAAACTATATATAAGACTCCTATTTTCAAGTAAGAGTTTCTTTCTCTAATATCATCAGTCTGGCAATAGGGATCGTTATTCATTTCTTTCAAAATATATATACTATTTCTTTTAAATGCATTTAATTACACTATTACCTTTGAAATATCCCCCACTTTCTCGGATGATTTGGATTATATTGGAATGTTTCTTAGCTTTAAATATAAAGTAATATATTTATTCTTAAAGAATTGATAAGATTTGTACCATTTTAATGATAATTTTAACACTTAAGTGATTGATACTCTTGTACTCTTGTATTTGTTTGTCATATCGATTTCAAATGAGATATCTAATGCATTTCAAGGAAATGTAATTTTAAACACAGGTAAAAAATAACATAATTTAATTAATTTTTATTAGTCTATTTACTCTTTGAAAAAACTTTTATATCTCTCATACCTTTTCAAAAGCTGTTAAAGTAGGATATTGTAATAAAAGTTACTTTCAAATCAATGTCATGCAATAAACGATCTATCATAAAATTTCTAGAATTCGGTAAATCTTATTTTATAAAGCAAAGAGCTACACCATTAAAATCATTTATAATTCAAATTATATTTAAATAGCATAACCTATATTAATCCCAAAAAATGAAAACATTTTTTATCCATGTAGATAATGAAAGAATGCCTTTAAAAATAATGCTACGAGGAGTAACCTTAAGCGAACCAAGCAATGCATCACTCCCGTTAATATACCCTAATTCACGAAAACACCTTTCGGCGCAAATTGCTTTCATTTTTTCTCACTAAGCACACTAAGTTAATCTCTGATTGTGGGAAGTCAAGGTAATAATTAATTATGCTCTTTCAATTTCACCAAATCACGGAGAAGATTCTCGTTTACCCCATCGAAACTAGAAAAAGAAGCAACTATAGAAGTTGGCCACCAGGTGGCGTATCTATCTAGCTTCTCTCTTGCCTGGAGCAGCAATTATTCACCTTTCTTGATTTTCCCTTAATGACCTTTGTAGTTCTGAAATCACTATCTTCTTTCTTTCCATTGATAAAGGGGGATTTTTATATACTTTTAAATATTCGAATAAAAGTCTCATACACATGTATTTAATAAGATCGTTTTTCGAAAGCTAAATTTGTTTTAAAGTACCAGGGAGAGGTGTTAATAATTTTAGAAAATGGAGCACTAAGAACTTTGAACGTACTGTGAAAACCATTATCCTATATGATACTTAAAAAAAAGCTATTATTTCTTAAAAAATATCATTTATTAAAATGCATCAATTGAGAAAAAATATTTATGTTATTCTGCTGTAATGTAAGCCATAATCAAAGTACTTCTCGGACATATGCGTCAATCCTTTTTAAACTGAAAAATAATCACATTCCCTTTGATGGTAGTAAAAATGAAATACAAAGGAACTAAAAGTATAATCACATGAATTTCATCACCTGAAATGAAACTCTATCTCTTTCGTACAGGTAAAAATATGTGGAATAAAATAAGTTAAATGAAACTAAATATGCCTCACACTCTAATAGACTACATAAGACTGTTTATAACTCAAGCAAAAAATGGTTGTAATAAGTGGATCACACATTGTATATACTTAGAAATAGTAATGATAGAAAATCAATAGAAAAGAAATCTCTAATTTATGAATATTTAAATTTTTAATTAGAAAATGAATGAAAGGTATGGTTTTTACACACACATTTTCAGGCAACGCAGTATCATTTTTCCAAAAATTTTTTTGGAGAAAGTAACAGAAAAAACAATTTATGTTTTACATTTACATTATACTATAAAGTTGATTCTGAAAGCAAAAAGTCAGTTTGGCCAGGCATCATTTTAAAATTTAAAAAAAAATTCAAATTTTCGAAGTTTTTTCAAATTTTTTAAAATGTTCAATTTTTAAAATTCTTTACTTATTTCAAGTGATTTGTGTTTCTAAGAATATTGCAAACAAAAGTTAGCATGGATTTGTAAATCTGCTCACTTGTTGATTCTTAATAATTATTTTTCTAGCTAAACCTGAAAAATAAACACAAAAAATTTAATAATATTAAATTTAGAATTTATATAAAAAATATAAAACTAGCTAAAGATCTCAGCTATAAATCCGTGCTAATTTTTAAAGAATACACGTTTGAGAGTATATATAAAAAATTTTATGATTCTATCTTGAACAGAAAAAAAGCCTTAGGGATTAGAAAACACCTACATCTTCAAAAATTTTCAAAATTAAAAGTCCGCAAGCAATTTGTTACCATTTGAAGAATATTATTTTATCAAGCAAAATATTAAAAGGTTTTAAAATTTATGAAAATTAGTTTTTTACTTCCTTAGCAGTTTTTCAAAATTATTATAAATTCCAAAAACTTATTTATTTTTTTTAAAATTAAGGATGGAAATATAGATTCAGTAAAAATCGAAAATTCTTACAGTTTTGAGAAATCTGCGCTTATTTATTAAAAGATAGAAAATATACTAGCATTCAGTTTTTATGAAGAATATACAACGGATATTTAAGTACAAAAAAGAAAAACTCACACAAAATGTTAGCGTGTCTGGCATATTTTACATGAATAGTGTTTTCTCTCATTTTTTACCTTTTACGAGAGCTACAATTCAGATTCTCCAAGTTTCATAATTAGAAGAGCGAAGTGAATATTTTAAAGCATACAGACACAAAATCTGCACAAATTAAGCTACATTTTTTTTTAATCGGTAAAAACTAATGAGATGTTTATACTTCGAAAACAAAAAGAAATCCTACAGAAAGGCAGTGTATATGGTAACACAAAATGTACAGCAGTCTTTATCATAAACGTAAAAAATGAGCCATACATTAATTAGTTGCTTTTACATTAGTTTTAAGCCTAAAATTACGATTAATCTAATAGAATTAATTAAATAAATGATTTTTAGATTAGTTCTATCTCAAGAAAAAAAAGTTGGTTTTCCCTTTTAATCAAACTTTTTCATCGTCATTTTTTTTCTGTCATTTACGCGAGTAATGAAGGGTTCCTGTGAGAGTCAAGTGTTAATTGCCATAAAAAATAATGTGCTTATTGCTTCTTAAAGTGTGCTGTAAATAAAAAAACGATGTTTTTTCATTATTTCTTTTATTCCACTGAATTTATAATTAAACGACCACTTTGAATTATTCATGCACTTATTTCAAGAAAAAATAAGTTTATTTAATTGCTGTAAATACGTTTAAACTAAGGATTGGGCATCAGAAATTGAAAAAATTACTTTATTTTATGATAGAAATTTATTTCCTATCTAGCATTTTGTGTTACTTTGTAAAACTGTTTCTCTCTCCATACATCAAAGAGTTTTTCGTGATGATGTAATAAATTTATTTATACATAAAATTTAGTTAATAAAAGCAGCTACATCTTTGCCATAGAATAGAGCAAAGCCACAGTTTGGACAAATTTACATTTATGATGATGGTTAGGATTCACATAAAATATGTCAAAATAGTTGAAAGTAACGATGCATTTCACATTGTACAGCCAAGTGTGCTGAAATGCAATTCCCTGTAAGATTGACATTTGCCATGACTATTAATAAATCACAGGAGCAAAGATTTGAAAAAGTTGGTTTATATGTAACATTGAAGGAAACAATATGTACTCCAGGATAATTATACCTGTTACTTTTAAGGTAAAGAAGCAACGGAAAAATAAGAATTCAGTGCCATTTAGAGGAAGGGAGATTAGGAATATTTGTTTTCGTTTTTGAAGAGGCACTAAATTAATGTAAAAAAGTAAAATGCGGAGATAAAGACTTGAATTATATATATATATACATACATATATATATATATACCCTACTTACAGTTTATAGAAAAAAATGAAACACATAATGTACCTACGTAAAGTAGGATTTTACTATTTGAGCAATGTGTATGAATAATTGTACCATTTTTATTTTGAAGGTTTATCTACTGTTAGGTGGATAAGGGGTAGCTCCCTAGTTAAATTAATTTTAGTGCAAATTTATTTATATATATTTAGGATTATAATACCCCAATGATATTTTAAGATGAAAACGCCTTAAAATTATTTCAATAGTAAACTATTACTTTAAATATATTTTAAACTATATATCCATAAATTAAAAGGGTTAAAATATTTTTTAACATGTTTTCAAATATAATGCTGGGAACTGTAAAAATCGGTGAAAATGAATGATAAAGTGTTAACTTCGCCCTGTTTTTAAATATGGGTGAACTAAATGGATAAGAATTATTCCATATAGTTAAACCAAAATTCCCCAATGCCTTTTGATATTTAGAACATTTTTATCCGTCGACGAATCTCATTAACCTTTAGGCTTTTATGAACGCGCTAAACTTGTTAATCTCTCTCTGTTCGTCATTATTACGGACGCGCTACACGCGTTCATCTGGATTTTGAATTATTTGAAACGTTACAAGGGTGTGTATCGTATTCTAAAGTAGTTGTTTCTTTTAATAATAGATGTCAGTATTATACTGAATGATACAGATTCAAAAACCAATATTCCACCAGAATTTGTTCTTTATTTCAGATTGAAATGGCGCCAGAGTCAAATTTTCGAAAGCTTATGTCGAACAATTTTACTTTTTTAGAACGAATTATTTTGATGAACTAATTATTTATTATATACTATTATTCATTATTAAATCTGCGATAGCGTTTGGTTCGTACTTACATCTGAACCCTCTTGTCTACTTGTAAACCCGGCTAGAGGTGTGTGAGAAACAGAATAATCTCTCTCTCCACAGACATGTTTTTCAATCTAATCAATTTGTTAATTATAATTATTAATCAGACACAATGCAATTATAATTAAGGTAGATAATATATAGTAGAGAGCGGTGGTGAGATTATATATAACACGGGAATACTACTACAGACCATCAACTGAATCTAAGACAGCTTAAATACGCTCTATATATAACTACGTCACACACTAATCTATGTACTTAACTTAACTAATCTACGTCGGACTTCTACTTAATCAAACACACAGTACCTGAACTTTTTATGCATCGGATCCTGCACTGGAAACTTGCAGGTGATCTCTTCGACTTGATCACTGTCGTTGGTTCCACGCTCTGTAATCTTTAATTGCACTCCTTTTCAATCTTCAACTAACATCTAAGTCGCGAACTTTATGTTAACTCCTACTTGCCAACTCCGACGTGCCAATTCCAACGTGTCAGCAACTACGTGTCAACCCTCAAACTCGCGAAAACAGAATTTATATAATATACCGCATTTATATAACCACGTGTCCATACTCGAGGAAAGTTAGTTGAAATAAATATTTTTCTTAAGGACACATGAGGGGATTAGTAGAAACACGCATATATCCTTCACAACTCTATTGTTTGGATTATTTGGGATTAGGTCTAAATAAGAATAACTATGCTAAACTGACATTTATTGACTCGCGTTTGTGTTTGTCTGTTTTGTCCCTCTCTCATAATTATACGACAAGGTCGCTGTCGATCTTCTGCAACATGAAAATCCACCGACTCGTAAACCGGGTTTGTAGCCTGCAACTTTAAGTGCAGAAACCCAGCGACAAATCAACTCTTTCACCCTGCCCATCGTAGCATGGTTCTTTCGACATATTTGCTGCAATCATCAGAAGTGAAGTATAAAGGAAAATAAACCGGACTGTTTTTTCCTGATAGTAATGTTATAGTTTATATTTACGGCATTCCCCCCCTCCACACACACACAGTTAGCAATTATACTACTCATAAATGTGGCAATTTATACTCTTGTATCTAGTGTCAATGATTCTATTAAAAGCAAAACTGATTATTTGATCTCGTATAAATGATTCCATTTGCTAGGGAAATTCTTTCTATCGTTATGTGTTAAGTTAAAATTCTTAAGAATTTAAATTTCGTGTAAAGCTTAAATAAAAATAGATGTAGCGGATTTATGCTTATACAAACCAATTTGAGTTTGACTTTAACAGAGTATACGTAAGAGGATATTTTTTTTTTATTTATGCTTAATTTAATTTGTAGCACATGCCATGCTTTATTATTACACTTCCATTACATTGATTCATTAATCAATCATTTTTTTTCTTCAAAAAATAGAGAAAGGGTTAAAAAAGTAATAGATTAATAAATATCCTCTCTCTCAGGCACACACACACATACAAACTCACAGTTTAACTTACTCCAACACAACTTTAAGCCATATTTTGTTTAGATGATCTCTGTAATCGATAAGATCGACATGTAATATCATAGCTAATAATAGTCTTTCAGTTTCGCCAAATCTTGAAGAATGTCTTCATTGATTTCCCCTTGAATTTATAAGGAAAGCGAGGATCGGGGAAATTGATCATCCCAAGGTGGTCAGTCTAACCCCTTTCTTGCCTCGAGGGACATTTTATAACTTTCAGTGTCGCCGTTGATGTTCGGAGGTCATGAAGTGCTTTTCAAATTGTGTGATCTTTTCCACTTGGTCACTCTCGTAATATACGTCAGATCCCTTCACTAAAGTTATATAGCTTTATCATATTCTCTGAAAGAAATGATGAATTACATGTTGGGTACATACAGTTTGAAAGCATCATAGATTGTCCATTCTCGATATTAATGCATACAGAAGGTCGTTCGCACTTTATGGAAACGATTTTGTAATTCTTTATCTTGCTTGCATTTTGAAATAAAACTGTGGCAACTTCAGACTAATTGTCTGCTAATGTTTTCTTTTGATTGGAATGTAAATAAAAAGATTCATTTTAAAAATTGCTTCCAAAATTGGCATATGGCTCAAAGGTTATTTAACTGCACTTTCCGACAAAAAATCAACAAATTACACTCAGGTTCATTACTTAAGGATAATGCAACTTCAGACAAAGAAAGAGTCAGGAGCGAAACAAATGTGACTTATTTGTGTAAAGCCTTTTTATTAAACAAAAGATAAATAGCAGAAAAGATTCTTTATGTTTGATATCATTAATAAAAATTGTGATTTTTATTCCCGGGAACAAATTACAAAAATACCCTATTTACGAAAACCAATATTACATGCTTGGTATGGCGGATAATACACAGTATGTCCCCCAGACAATGCAGTACAGTCCGTACAATGCCTGGGTATAACTGAGTATCAAATTATCAATTTGATTTTGAGGAATATTACACCACTCATCAAATAATAATCTCCAAAGTTAAAGTAGACACATCGGAGGCGGTTTCCGGGATGCAACTCGTCAGCCATCGATGTCCCACACATGCTCTAATTGGATTCAAGTCAGGTGAGAATGCTGGCCAGTTCATATGGTTGATATCCAAGTAAAGGAATATGCTTACGATGTTTGCTCGGTGAGGTTGGGCGTTGTGATGCATAAGTTTGGATAAGTAACCTAAGTTTGGAATGTGGTCGAAATTGCAATGGAATGTTCTATTTGCCTATACGTACGACATGCAGTACTGTTTCAAAATATTTTTATAAGAACGAAAACCTATACCCGTAAACATATTCTTGAATTTACTTACGAATCTTACTTTTCCCTTTATTAGTAACATATAAAGTGATTTATATGCACCTTAACGGGAATATGCTTTAATACTCTTTATGAAATTATTTATTTGGTATAAACACTTTCTACCACTAAAAATAACAAAGTAGACAAATCACGAAATAAGCTAAATGTTTAAATTTGCTTTGAAATAATTAATGTAATAAGCAAGTTTTTTTTAAGCATGGAATCGCAAAAAAGAAAGAAAAGAAAGTATTAAGATCTATTTTCCTTTATGCAATGCATAAGAAAAAAAAGACAAGCAGTTTGAGATTAAGATAAGTAACTTGGAAATGTTTTCTAATACTTTTTTTTTAATTGCTCTCCATTGTTTTAGTAAAAAAAGTTTCATTTAACTTTAAAATGTATACAGCTGTAATTTAATTTGAATTGGCTTTGCAATCTGAATCAACACGATAGCTACTAGCGATGAATCTCTTTAGTTGGCGCCACACTTAAGCGATGAAGATGACAAAAGAGCAGGGATCCTCCTCTTCAAATTCCACACAACACCAACGGGAAAACTTTGAGCCTCAACACGTTTCACGTGCAACAACCCCTCCAATCGGCAGACATTCATTGGTTCCAGATTTCGAGACCACTATTTTAAAATACGACAGTTTGCGACTCTGACCCCTTGGCTACCGTGATCAAATACATTGAGGAAAATTTTAATAAGGGTATAGTATATTTCCTAGTATGTGTTTGTGCCAATAGTTACAATTTATTTTTTGATATGGCATATGTGTATGTAAACACAAAATAAGATAAAAGAATTCAAGGAAATAAAAACCTAGTAATGCAATTTGTATTAATAATTTAATGAAAAAATGCACCTTTTTTCTCCCAAAAGGTAGGATAAATTATGAAATGATGAATCATTCTTAAAGAAATAAAAATACTTAATTTTTCGATAAAAAAAAGTAGAATACTCAAAAAAATGTAGAGGTATTATTCTATTTTAAGTAAATAAAGTCGTACCACTCATTAAGCATCTGAAACAACCAAAATAAAAGACTAAATTAATCATAATTACTTTAAATATGCATAATTTAAGAAAATTAAGAGCACATTTATAATGTTTTTCTATTTCTTCATCTTTAATTTATTATGGAGGTTTTTTATTTATTCTTATGTGTTTTATTTTCATTACTCTAATTTAAGATAGGAAAGTAAATTGCGGTTATTCATAATTATTTAATGAATAGATAATTTTAAGTAAATAAATAACATTATGAATTTTTTAGATAAATTGCAGGGTGAACATCCAAATTAAGATACAATATGCACATAAAGCACTTTAAAGATTTTATTTATTTCTTTAATATTTTGTTCTGATATGTAGATTGTTTTATAGTCATTAAAATAGTTTAATTTTATTGAGATGTTTTATTTAAAAACTCACAAGCTCATTGAAAATAATTTGTAATATATAAAATAAATTTAATGAAATCTGTTGAATACTGTAAATAAAAATTTCAAAGTATGTTAAGTTATTTTTGTGAAAAGCTCAGGATTTAATTTCTTTAATAAAAAGCGTGATTCTAGTTTTTTCCGGTCAAAACAAATGAGTATGACTGACCATTACAAGTCAACATTATCAACTAAATCAGAATATTCCTCAAGTTTTCTGAATACGAACATGGTTAAATTCATTTTTGAGTCGTTTCGGTATAACACTTTGATAATACCAACAAACATTGAAAGCTTTTTTCTGTGACAGAACCCGAGCGAGACATTTTGAACTTTTAAATCAACGTTGATGGAGTAAACGCGTTGATATTTTATTGATAATTTATCTACCTTTTTGCTTAAAGCTTTTGATGAAAACTCTTTTGAAACTTCGCAAACGTATTTAGCATTTTTCCACTAATTTTATCAACAATTTCTTGTAGCTTGTGTACCTCATCCTCGCAGACAGATAAAATACTTTGCATATTTGCTAGTAAACATATATGGAAAAATGTTTTTAATTAGTTGTTTGAAAAGCGTCTAGTATTCAATTAGCCATTACAACCATCACCCGCTCCGCAAGGATTTTATTATTCTGTATGACTATAAATTGTGGTTATAAAATATTTGTTTTTATTTAAGTCTTATATTTAGGCTTTTATTGTACTGAAAAACATCTTTACAGATTTTTTCTGAGATTTAAATGTGGCAAAACTTGGATTTCCAAAAAGTATGTATATTTGTTTCTTATGGGCCAGTAAAACCATTTTGAATCCAATTCCCGCAAACCTCAGATACAGCGTATCTCTATTAAACAAAAGAAACATAATAGCTAAATTTCAAAAATAAATTTCTTAACTCATAAATTGGAATTTTTTTAAATCAGTAACATCCGTCCATTTGGAGACGATTATCACAAAACTCGTTCACAGTGGATCTCTTACCAAGGATGGAAGCATGTTTCCCATATTTCAGTTCACAATGTTTCACAGTTAAGAAATATAAGAATTTTTGTCAGTAACACTACCCGCAATTTCCCTTAAGGGTCAATTTTTGCAAATCCCATTCATAATGAATTTTTTTTCAAGAAAGGAAGTGCCTAATTTATTTCAAGTTTGTAAATCTTACAGTTCCATAGATATCTTGTGAGTGTTTGATCCACTCTTTTCACGTTTCCATTTACAAATTCCTTCATCTGTATAAAAAGTTGGAATGAAGTTTTATCCCCTAATTGCAAGTCTTATGATAACGAAGAAGTCTAATGACTCAGAATATTGCTTTTTTTAAATGCGTATAAGCAGTTTGGGGCATTCATAAATAAATACGATCAATAATATATATCAAAATATTCGTCTGACGTTTTAAAAGCGATAGATCTTAGCACAGTACGAAACCGTTGTGATCAACTTGGGTTCACGTTTTAAAAGCCTTAGTTCTAGAATGGTGGGCTTCTAAATTTAGAGCGACTTAATTCAACATTGGAATCTAATGTAGATTTTCCGTAGAGTTTAGCTAGAAAACAAGAAGCGTTATGGAGGAACAGTCAAAAGCAGTTGAGAAAAAAATACATATTTTAAAGTAACGAAACATTTACTTAATGAAAAATCACTATATTGGTAAAACCGTTGGTATTCAAAGTGAGAACGAGATTATTACATGAAAACTATTTAGATATGCAGTTAATGGCTTCAATGTTTGAACATGGAATAACATCTGTTACGATAGAAGTTTGTTAGTGATGCTGAAGTGGTTTTATATGAAATAATCAGTGCTCCCTTGACAGGAACCAAGTCTAACATTCATTAGTATTTGATGTAGAATTAAACTCTAGAGTTCCATCATGTCTGAAGGGAACGAACACTATTTCCAATAGTAACTTTATTTACTATTCCATACTCTAATATCATTAAAAAATGTTCTAAATAAGCAGACGGTTTGTGTTAAGTAGTCGACGAAAGGTTGCAATAAGGTTTATATTCAATAATTTACATTCAGCTGTCTCAAGAACATGGTGATTAAGAGAGATTTTGCATTCGTCGCAGCATATTTAACACGTTACTTATTTATTTCTAAAAATTTAAAAGTCTGTTATGTAAAAAGTTGTTACATAAATGATTTCAGCTAGTACTCATATTAGATTAAATATTATTCATTCTTACTTTAGTATTTTAAACACCATATTATCTTTGCGAAATAAACTCTTAAAAATAAATACAGCTTTTGTAACATTTTCCTCCATAAGAAATTTTTAATGGTTTAAAAATACTTTGATACTTCTCTATAGAATGTAATATTAAATAATTGATATTTACTTTACAGGATCTTTAAAATATGCTGGTATCTATATTTATCAAATAACAAATATACTGATAAAAAAGGAAAAGCAAAGTTACAAATTTACCTGTAAATTTAACAAATATCCAAAAACATTTTTGAAGAACACTGGTGTGCAAATCTTAAGCAACAATGTAAGTGGTAAACAAATAGCCATGGACATGCAGAAACTGGGTTATTGCAATCAGTACAATGAACACGCAATACAATATGAAGTTGATTTATATCTAAATGTCAGGAACAAATTGTCATTGGCAATGTAAATGTATGCAAAGCGCATGTCTTTGTTCTTTCAAAAGAAAGAACAAAGACATTCATTGAAAATGCAAAATAGTTCTTTAATGAGATATGGCTAGTGGAAACCACTTCACACGTGGAAAAATATTCCTAAAGCAGAAGGGGCGTAGTTTGACTAGTGTAGCCGAAGAGATCGGAATCAACAAAATTCATTTCGCGCGTTTGGAAGGCCTTCCAAACCATAGATACAGCTGTTAGAAAGATTGGCGGTGGCCGCTCTAGGAAAACAACTGCAGTGGATAGCCCAATATATCATCTTGCAGGTGAAAATAACCCGATACTAATCAGCAAGCGCTACTGTTCAGCAACTGTGTACAACAACAGTGTCGTGGTTTACTGTGAGATATTTGCCAGCCTTTCTGAACGCTGCATACAATTGAAAGTCAGTCATCGGCTGCACCATTTAGTGTTGTATAAGAAGCACACAAATTTTGCATTTCATCAATGGAGCTGGGTCTTCATTAAGGATGAAAGTCGTTTCAGTGAAACAAGGTATTCTCAACGCCAGTAAATTTATTCAGAGGTCGCGACGCCGTTTCCTCTAAGTAACATCACGGAAAGAGACCATTACTGTGTTCTTGGAGTCTGGGGAGGCCCAATGCTGAACGGGTAGACTGAGGTTCACGTTTTCGACACAGCTTCAGTAACCAGAGATCACTAATGTAAGGAGATGATCTTTCCCAATGCGCGTCGCTTCTGAGGTGCTATTGGACCAGACTTCGTTCTTAGAGGTGACAATGCACGGTCATTGCTAATGTTCTGAGGCCACTCTAAAGTGAAGTTATCATTCTAATGGATTGGCCAGCGTTCCACCCAGATTTAAATCTCATAGACCATGTGCGGGAAGATACCTCGACACACGATTTCATCTCCCGGGGAACACCCAGTAACAGATGCTGAATGAAGAATGGGCCCTCATATCTCAAGAACTATTGGACAATCTGGTGCTAAGTATGGATAGAACTTGCGACGCTACCATTGCAGAAAGGTGAGCCATATCCCCTACTAATGAACATCTGCTTAGTGTGCTTCCATTTTTACTAAAAAAATCCTGTTTAACGATACTATGAGCTCAATAAAGTCACTTTGTCTGATTCCATACTATATGCATTGTATTCAGTTTTGTGGAAATATGCTTTCGTCGTCGCTTTAGTACAAAATATTGTCTCACAGATAATTTCTCGGAGTTATTCCCCCCCCCCCTTCAGGAAAACTCCCACACACATATTGTTTAAGTTTTACACATCAGTGTATTTAAAATACGTTTCTGAAATACCTAAATTCTTTTAACAACACTTTTATGAAAGTAGTAAAGTGAAAAAGAAATGCAATTCTGTATAAAACCTTGTGATTCTTTTTTAGTTATAATACAGGGTATCCGAGCTTAAAATAACCATAATTTTTTGCTTTTTTCATGGAACTACCCATCAGAATATAATAAACTGTTTATCTGAGGATTGATAACCCCTCCGAGATTCCTTGGGTCTAGTCTGACGAGCGCATATTATTTGGCAATCGCAGAAGATAAACTTGTCACTCTGATATTATTAGCAAAGATGAGGACACCACAGTAAAAGGTGAAGTACGTATTTTGCTTAACGGAATTTAAATCAATCACGCTTGTACAGACGATGAAGTGTTCCAACAGAACGTAATGTCGATCTTTCGACATAAAAATGTATCCACCAATGGAAAAAAAACTTTAAATGAAACGGGAACTTTAGCATCTTAAATTGGCAAGTATTC
Source organism: Trichonephila clavata (assembly GCA_019973975.1). Lineage (NCBI taxonomy): Eukaryota > Metazoa > Arthropoda > Arachnida > Araneae > Nephilidae > Trichonephila > Trichonephila clavata. The sequence continues at coordinate 30,392 of BMAO01030266.1, forward strand.
ATAAGATTTCCTGATAGTAGATACTATTTATCGTGTGCTCGGTTTATTCTGTGGGAGCCCTGATATGGCAAGCCAGTAACGTCATTCAATTCCGTTCGAACACGTTGCTGTACACGCGTGACTGATTTAAATTCCGTTAACCAAAGTACGCACTGTCCTTTTTGCTATGGCATCCACACCTTTACTAATGAAGTCAGTGTAATACACTTAACATCTGCGATTGCTGAATAATGCATTCACTTGAGGCCGATCGGACTAGACCCAAAAACTCTCGGGGAGTTTCCAATCCACGAATGAACAGTTTATTACATTATGTTGGGTAGTTCCGTCATTATAAGCCATGATTTATTGATACTTTTTTTCACGGACTCACTGTACATCGAATTAATTTCCCACATTGTGATACTCTCAAAGCGTATTTACCTTCTCATACTTTATTCTCTACACGTGATTTAAACATTTCTGAATATGCTAATTAAGGTATCCAAATAAAGCTTTAGCTAATGTAATACCAATTATTTTCTCTATCACTTCTTGTCTTTGTTTCAAAGAGAATGATTACTTTTGCGTCCTCTTTTTTCTTTCTAAAAAAACTCTTAAAAAACTTCTTTTCAAGTTTTTAAGTTTTTTTAATTATTATTATATTTAAGTTGAATATAAAACTAGCGATTTTTACAAACATTTTTTTTTAAAAAAAAAGTGAAATGATGTCTTTTCTAAAAGCTTTTACTTATTTGTAATTGAATTTAAATGGAGGCATTCACATGGTTATTAAGAAGCTTAAGTTGTGGTACTTGTTGAATAATAATAGAGTTAACCCAAGTTTAAGGAAATGGTGTAATTAAAGAAAAAGAAAACAAAAAATTGTATTTCTTATAATATCAAAGCAAATCTAAAGGAAGAGAAAGTAAATATATTAAAATCTTTACAAATTCATTTAAAGAAGTGGAAAATATAATGTTACGGTACGCTTAATTTTATTTTATTTAAGTAAATTTCATTTAATTTTTGTAAAAGAATTGGAAAGGTAATGCCCCAGGAAGGAAGTTAACAGCGATATAATTTTCTAGTTCCTATTTTCCATCACACTCACTTGTAGTAACTATTAATGGTGTATTTTATTTGTTTATTTTATATTTTATTTCATCGTACCGTGTTTTTTGTAGATTACTCAATTAAATAATTCACCAAATATTTATAATATATTTTTAAAATATACATTAATCAGAATCAATGCCATATTTACCCAAATCTGACCTCAGCTTACAACATTACCATTCTGTACATTTCCGTGTAAAGTGTTACAATCCACAGTCGCATAACGGTCAAGCGACTGTCAAGCGAGTGTCACCGTTTCCGACGAGACAGTCGAAATGCACAAGACAAGACCAGAAAATAAGATGAAAATTTTCAGACGAATATATGGCGTATACTCCATTTCATTCGACATTTAATTTTTGATAATATGTTTACTAAATCTTAATTTTGGGCCAATCTTTGTACATAAATGTATACTTAGCATCATTTTTAACTGATGTTACATTCTACTGTCTTTTTTCCGTCCCTTGACACCTAATAACATATTTCCGTTTGAAGAGTGCTGCAGTTTTTAACACAATATAAAATGCTTCTAAATGGTCATTATGTGGCAATAATGAAGAGAATATTAAATGTTCTACATTTCCCTACGACAGGGTTTCACAAACTGTTCGACGCGCCCCCCAAAGGGGGGGGGGCGTGATAACCCAACAAGGGGGTCGCATGTCTATTGAAATGTCGAAAATAAAAGATTGAAAATGTTATTTATTATTTAAAAAAAAATTTTTTTTTAAGAAAGCAAAACAAAATACATTCTGAGAAAACAAAATACAAATAAAACAAGCATTTTTACATTCACATAAGATACTTATAAATGTATCAGTAGTGCACAATATATTTGATAATTAAATTTGTAGCAACAGGTGTTGATGGATGAAGGAAAGTAGATGAGCTTGGGTTTGTTCTTCCTCTTTCAACGAGAACTTCGTTGGGAGTAGTGTTTTTAGTTCTATTTGTCAGAGAAATAATTTATGTCTATATTTTTAAGTTCATATTAGTAGTCTTTTATCCTGTTGTATCTGGCAATGAAAGAATCCGATGACGGATTTAATGAGTTGCTTCAGAACTGTAAAACCAGTGAGTAGAAATGTGGCGGCATAAATGATAATGTTTATTAATTTGATTTAGATAATGTTTACATATTGACTGACAAATGACCTAGAGAAATATTGTTTAATTTAGTTTTAATTATTTAATTGATTTCGTTATTCTTTTCCCCCCTAAATTATTCTTTCCTTGATGTTTACTTTGCAATTCACTTAAAATTAACTAATAAGAATTTTCTTTATCCTTCAATACCTATGTTTTTTTTTAAATTTACCCGCGTGAAGAACGGGTATACCAATCAGAGTAATATAAGAACTGAGTGATCAAGGAATTTAAAGATGTTTAATATTTTCACCTTCTGATATGGATATAATTTTATTTCATTTGTAATATATTTAATCATGACTAATACTAATTATCAATTCCAACCATATTTAACACCATAAACTATCAATAGATAACATTACATTGACATAATGTACTTAAAAATGTATTTGTAGTGCGCAATGTGTTTGATAATTAAATTATCAATTCTAAATTAAAAACAAGTTTAATAATTACTAGTGAATCCCGTGGGCTTGTCATTTTCAAAATTTAATACTTATCTTGCTAATTTTTACGGTTTGCAGCTTTAATTGCAGATTTAGCGTCGGTGTATATTATTTTTGCATTTAATACATCATTATTATATGGGAGGGGAGCGATGAAAATTATTACTGAAACTTGGGTCACAAACATTGACAGTTTGAAAAGCACTGCTCTACGCAGAAGAAATTTCTCCGATAATTTTCAAAGCGGTCAATTTTGGTTGTTATTGAATAGAAATCTTAAAAATATCTGTGTAAAGATATTTTTACATAGATAAAAACTCTTGCTTTTTTTAAGTTAAAAATCCAAATGTCAATTATTTGTTTCGATTGTTTAGAAAGTAACACAGTAAGATAAGCATTCTATTTAAATTTTAAATTGAGTCCCATTATCATTTCGATTTTCAAATTAAATTTCATGAATATAATACAATGTTTTTCCTGCTTAATTTTCATGCTATTGATAACAACTTAAAGTAAATTTTTAAATCTTAATATATCTTTTTAAAAAATTGAAATAGTTTGTGCGCTTATACATATAAAGTTTACGCAAATATTTTAAAATGCTCTGTTTAAATTGGTCTATTTAATTTATATATATATATATATATAACTCAGTGAATGATACATGGTAGTACTCAATTGTAATTTTATTGCAGTATGTTGCATTTTGATTCGTCAAACATTTAATAGAATCTGAAGACAGTCGCGAAACTCGTGCAAAATTTCGTGGTTTTTATAAAAGCCATTCAATTACGATTTTTTAGATATTAAATCTAATTGATTTCATAATTAAAAAACTTGTAACTACTCCCAAAGAAATTAGTTGAAATATTTTGTGTTCAATAGATGATTAATCGGCATTAAAAATTAACTATCCATTAGAAGCAGTCACCCCATTAGAAGTGTGTGAGTAACTTATACCTTTTTTTATAACACATAGGAAATCGCCTGGTGTTTCCAACACACTTACTGAGTGAATCACAAATCTATTATTCGCCAATAAAAGATTCGTTCTACTTATGCACATGCTATGAAAGTGCCTTCGATATATATGATTTAAAACACAAAGCATTTGTATTCAGGTCTTTAAACTGTTTTTTTAATCTTTACTTTAAGGTTTCAACATGTTTTAATTAAATTTTTGTGATTTAATTGATCAAAAATATTTTTTTTCATATTTTAATCAGATATGCTTACCTTTGATAAAAATTAATCTGAGGATAAAAGATCTTAGATAAAACCTCTACAGTACATTTATTGGCCCATGTAAACTAACGCTAATGAAATCAAAGGTGCAAAAAGTGAAAACTTTGATGGTCCTATCAAAACAAGTACTTAAGCCGAATACTTGAAACCATGACCACGAGGATGAATGTTAGAATGTTTTTGATAGTCTGTTTTACAAACTGTGATATTTACATTAAAATTTTGACTAAATGTAAACTAAAAATTTCATTTTCACCATATTCCAGATTTTTTTGTACTTTTTTGTCTTGTTTTCATTTGCATACCATTTTCATTATTGTTATCTATGAATTTTCTAAATGCTTAATTGTCTACATTTTACTGATTGTTTTATTTGTAAGTTTCTTTTTCTAGTCTTTGTGTTTGTGGAAAACTTAATTTAAGCAATATTTGAGTTTATCATTTTCCAGATACGAAGAAGTATGTTTTACCTTGATGGCCGATGTAGGACTGAATTTGTATGTTGCCACATCCTCCATATAATCAATTGGTACAATCATTTTGATTTAGTTGCCAGAGGAGCACCAATTTGTTTTGACGTGATAGTCAGATGGTATCGAGGGAGAATATGAGGAAATGGAACGAATACGATGAGATGAACGTTTGATATTTTTCAATATGTCACTGTCGACTATGTTTCTTAACATCATTTGCTCATTGTCTCATTCTACAATGTTAAACTGGGCTCTTTTAGTAATATAACCAATGAATTTTTTAGTCAATTTCAACAAATTCATTAGATATTGTAATGCTCGATCCCTTCCCTTGTCTATTGTTTAAGTTCTGACGGCCAGCTTGGATATTTAACATGAAGTTTTTTATATATACCCTTTATTGTAGATTTTTTTTGTTATATATACATATATATAATTATTTTTGTCAGTTTTAAACATATGTTGTATATTTATCTTTTAGATACATACATATTTTTATGTGTTTATTTTTTTAGGAGATCATATACAGTCGAACCTATATATTGCGAATTTATCAATATGGCGAACTTTTTCCTGGAACCAAGAATATTTCACACCTTTCCTCATAAAAAACTTTCTAATTTAGAAGTACTCTTCCTATATAACGAACTTTTCTCTTATATGATTCAATTTTTAATCACTTTATTTTTAAAGTAATTATGGACATTGCAAGTTTTTCTCTCTTTTAACACATTTTATGGTGATTATAAAATATTGCACAGGTTTTATTAGATGATTAAGCTGCCGAGAACTATTGAATTCAGCGCAATTCACATAAGAAGAGCAACTTTATCGCGCATTGTCCAGTTCACTAGAAACATCTTCAATATCCATCTTCACCCTCAGTGGAATTGTCTGGCGTCCCCGTGTCCTTGAACTTGTCTCCGCTCGTTTGTAGTGTTGATTAGTCTCACTGATAACTTCATTTCTCGTAACTCGAATATGTCAAAACGTAAGTACTTTGAGCATCAAGAAAAACAAATTCTTCAGGAGGTGGATAAAGGTGTCATGAAACTTTCTCCTTGAAGTTTTTCTACCTTTCTTTTCTTTTTTATTTTCATAGGTAGATATATAAAATACATATATGTTAAATTACAAAAGAGTTGTGTGAATAGTTTCTTTATCTTAATATATAGTGCTTATGAATTTAAAATTTGCTTCGTGTTGTTTATCATTAAAATTAATAGAGGGACCTTTATATAACGAATTTTTTTTCGGTATTTAGAGACTTCGTTATATAGAGGCTTACATGTATTTTTTCAATTTTTTTTTCAATGAACCTGTCAGGCAAACTGTTGCTGATTATCCTTTTTCACGTTCTGAGAGGTCTTTTTTGCCGCCATCGGCTTGTTGAAAAGTAATATACAACTTTTATAAGTTGTAGGGAAAGTCACAAACAATTTTACCTTAAGAAAATTTAAAAGAATGTTAAGGAGGTAATACAATTTTTACTGGAAAATAAACCACTCTCTTTAGAGAGCGTAATAATGTAACTAAAATGTCATTTTTGATTTTCCACTGACATATGATGTATGTATAAATTAAATATCCATTTAACGAATGGCAAAAATTCAGTTATTGTAATTTTAAATCTTAAGTTGCCATTGTTTGCTTTGAAAAAAAAATTCGTTATCTTTAACATTCCTTAAATATATAGTATGGTTTGTACGGAGTTTATAATAAAATAATATAAAATCGTTTTTTATTACTGCTTTTCCCACCATATTTCTACAAAAGGTAAATTTGCTTTTGATTGAAAGGCCTAGATATCGATAATGAATATGTTATTTTGGAATGGTTAAGTGTAAGGCTTGCTATTATTTTTAATTTAGTAATTTTTAAAAGTATATTCATGAAAATAAAAAATAACTTAAGTTAACTGTATGTTATATCTTAATGTTTATAACATGTTTCTGAATACTGAAGAAAAAAAAAGATTTTGCTTTCAAAAGTGATTTATATTTGTATTTATTTATAAAAATATATTGATTATCATTTTTCTGTATGTTTTGCATAGAAATGTTTTCTACGTGCATTCTCTTACAATGACACAGAGGTTTTTTCTTCAACATATATATCCTTACGAATTTCCTACTAAATTTATAATGATTATATTTACCTCTAGTAAAGTCCTATAGTTTTATTTTATTTTAAAAGAATTGCTTATAGGAATTTATGTAATTCATTATAGCAAAAAATATTTGGCATTTACTTCCTATTGTGTGTAAGTTATTTCACATTATTCAAACCCCAAAATATGCCATTTATTAGTTTAAGACAACATTCCATAAAATAACCCAGAATTTAGTTTCTCGGGCCCTTCTCTTCATTAATTAGTAACGTGTCTTATTCCAAAAATCCACAACTATTTATAAAATATGGATTCCTTTATTATTCATGGAGTTTATTAAATAGGGATGAATATATCGAGTTTCTTCAAATTTTATTCTACCTCTACTCAAAAATTGGATCTCCAATTAACAGTACATACACAGCAGAACAGGCATATTCTTAGTGCAATTAATATACTTTAAGGAAAAAAATCATTCAGGAATAATCATGCCTTAGAAAATTCTCGTTAAATGTAATATTATTTGCTTGTTATTAGAGCTACATTATTTGCCTTTATTTAGAGACTAATTGTTAGGAGAAAGAAGAGATTTCCATTATTTTGCTTTGTTTACCCAAGATTTGGAGTAACTGGAGCTGTTGATGAGAAATATAAAGGATATAAACAAAAAAAATTGGTTACGTATCTCAAATGCGTTTAAATTTAGAAATCGTATGTTCAAATTACTTCAACAGTGTATAAATTTATTGCTGTTTAACAGAAAACTTACAATGGAATATTCATGTTTGTGACTATAAAGGCGATACATTTTTGGAATAATTTCAAAAAGAGGGAAAACGGATTTCCTAAAGGAATTCGTTAAATTCGTAACGAGTGCTTAATTTTTTATTAAAAATGGTATGTAGGATAGTAAAATATAGCATTGTAGCTAGTAGTTAGAAGATTTAATGATTATTTGTCATGGAATCTTTTGTTTTTGGCAACAATAGGAGTGGGGATGTGTTGAATACAATTGACAATAATAATGAATCATTTTACATTCTTATATTAAGAAAAGGTGTTTGAAAAATAATTTGCCCATCTTTCGAAATTTTGTGTAAGTTGTGCTTTTTTTTTTGGAGAATATTTCTGCGTATTAAAAATATATATAAGGAAACTAAGGGATAAATGGATAATTACTTATATTTGAAATTAGAGAAAGAAAATAAATAGTAACCAAATATTAAAACAACAATTATATTTATTGCAAATTAAATGGTTATTATAAATTTGAATGATACGTATAGGTAAAAACACCTTAATAAGTTTTTTAACTCCTCAAAAATTGATCATAGTTGATATTGGATGAGAAGGCTCGCTTCAGAAATAATATTTTATTTAACGTCACTAATTATTGCCAATAACTCATTCATCTGATACTTTTCCATTTATCAATACATATTTTAATACATATCTTAATCTCATTTTCAGTTTTCAGTGTGTTTTTCCCACTTAACAAGTCTGAATATAGCATTTTTAAGAAATTTACATTCACGTGATCGTAAAAAAATATCATAATTCCATTAAATATATTTATTTTTAAATCATCAGATACGTTATTTTTTTTAAAGCTTAATTTTAATATATATCATTTTTTTCACTTAGAAATGCTCTTGCTGAACATTTAAAATTCCTAAACTCTATCTTGCATTTTTAGTGCATGCTACTGCACGTTCGTTTCCATTTACAAAATCGGCTTGAACATATATTTGTTTCATAATACTAAATGTGGATGATTTTCAAGAATTAACAAATATTTAATGAAAATAAAGGTCCATTAATAACTAAAATAGTTTAACTAGATCGTCATATGTTATTTTTTCATTCGTTATGGACTATTAGTATATAAATGTAAATTGAACTCAAAACTTCTTTCTGCATAAGATGCAAAATTCATTGCTATTTAATTTGTCTCCAAACCAATACACAAATATTGATATGATATTTATGTATACATAAGTTTAAAACAATATGTGTGATACATCTACAAATGTTTAACAAGCAAAAAAGCATGGTAATCCTATTACGATAAATAAAATACCCCGAATTTATATCATCAAAACTCTCCATTAACTAGCAACCTATATCATGCCAAAAGGTCATTTGTCTTTTGTGTGAATCACAATAAGCTCAGAAAGGTATCCTTATATGTAATAGTCCCTATGTATAACTTTTGATGTTGTTTTATGAGGGATGCCATTCACGGTATTAAAACTTTTGATTTATATACAGGGTGTCTTAATTTAATGGTTTCAAAATTTCAGGACAAATAGAATACACATAGACTATGTGAAAGCACATGCATGATCAGAATATCTTTCCTTGTAGCGTTAGAGATGACTCAAAACACAAGAAAGACAAAACACTAATAAGAGAAGAAAACACATTTACTGTCATGAGTAAAGTAAAACTCTAAGAAAAAAGAGCATTACAGAGATAACGATCACCATCAACTTAATGTTCGAACTTATCAACCCGGACTGGGATGCAGGCCTCAAATCTCCAGTGTATTGAAAATCAAACGTTGGCGAAAGTACCAGGCATATCCGTGAATTCCCTAACAATTGTCATGATACGTGCAATGAAATCACAACACTGTTAAAGGGAGTTTTGAATACCAGTGGCATAATCAACCCATATTAGAGGTAATCAAAGGAAGTGAGATCCGGCGATAGAGTGGGCCAATGCCCTGGGTAATCAATACTTCGGTTTCGTTGCACTATCTACCGCGTACACCAGCCAAGGACTTCCCATCATTTTTGCTGTACTAAGAACAATAAACATATATTTTCTCCTCTTTTTCTTGTTCTGCCTGTGTTGTGTTTCAAGTTTTCATTACCATGATAACAAAGCGTCTCCAACCGTGCATTCCTGTGTGATTTCTAACTATCTAGATGTTTTCTACCTGTCCTGCAATTCGTAACCGTTGTAATGATACACCACACATTTAGCATGCATGTGTGAATTGCTAATCATATCATGCAAAACATGTTCAGCAATGTTTCATTTTTCAATTTTCTTTTGTTATAACCGGATATATTTTAAAGTTATTATTGATGTGTAACATCTTTCCTCTTGGTTACTGGGGATTTGTAAGAGTGATTTCGAGAAAAGGGACGGAAATGTGTAGCAGGAAGTGGGGAAGCGCGCGCTATGAAATTTGACCAATAAGCGCGCTTGGTGGAGTCTCTTTGTCACCCTCGCTGTGAAGTTCTGTTTTTTCTCCTTCATCCGGGAAGGGCTCTGCCCCTCCCCCCGTGGTCTAAGCCATAGGATCTCTGTTTGTGTTTTTTTTCTCGCTTTAGGATCAATGAAGAATCTAAGTCCTTTAGCTGGATCTTGTAAATATATATCCAAGTGGGGTGCAACTCTAGTAGCCATTAAGCTGTCAGCCTTTTTGTATATTGTTAAATTTAGCATTTCAAAAGATTCTTATTCAAAAACTCGGTTTCGTTAGCACTTGACTCTAAATCCACTTCTCACATACCAGCAAGTCTTATTAGATTTCACCAAGGATAAACTTGCGATCCTTACGCTCAATTGTCAAAGTCTGAAGGCTCACCAAATAGATTTCGACGTTTTTTCACAAAATTGTACGTTACTCATGTTGGCAGAGACGTGGTTAGATAATGACGAACGTGTTTCGATACCTGACTTCGATTGCTGCGTACAATTTAAACGACAGGGCCACAGAGCAGCTGGTGTTGCGATCTATCGCAAACAAAGCAACTCACATGTTGTGGCTCCTCATATGGATATTACTTATCGTCAAACAAGTGGACTAGGTATTGTTAGTCACGATATTGGGGCCATTTGTGCAGCAAAATGCTTATTTGAAAATGTACAAACAGTGGTTTCTGTGGTCGTATACATTTCTCAGAATCAAACGGTTCAAAAAATTAAAGATTTCCTGCATTTTTTAGCTTTACCATATACCTAAGGTTGTTCTGCTCTTTTAAAAAAAACTAACACTCGCTTCCCATGATTTTGAGTGGTGATTTTAAAGATAACTTCAGTTTGTCAGAAGCTGAGCCACTCGTAGCTTTTTTTGAATGATGAACTTAAGCTCGAAATGAACACCCATCGAAATGTTTCAACAACTAACAGTGGTATTGTTATTGACGCTATTTTTCACAACGTTTTTTAAATACTTTGAAATCACAGGTATATGTGTCATATTTTAGTTATCATTACCATTCTTCCCCAAATTGAACAAGACTAATTATTTTTGATAAAAATTGCATTACTTCTTGTGTTAATTAAATAAAATTTTCATTAAAGATATAATTATTCCATAGAAAATTATTTCCAATCATACTCGATTCAACTTTTTCAGGATTTAAGTTGCTATTGCGAATTTAGCACTATAACATGTCAGATGTTACACATCGTATGCGACTACTGTAAGGCTCGTTTCGTTTTTTCTCCGTAATAAACTTATCGACATCTGCTATATGATGGATTGAGTGTGTTTGGAGGGTAAGATAACAAACTTATCTTCGCCTGGGGTATTCGACATATTTTCAAAATATTCTCTTTTGGGGGGGAAATGATTTTACAATAATAATATTATGTTTAGATATCAAAAAGACTTCTATATAGAGTGCTAACGAAGCTTTCTGAAGTATATGATTTTGAAAGTTTTTTATTTATATTTTCATATATCAGAGTAGAAAGAGTTTTACAAAAATCACCTGTTATTATTTCAATTAATGGTAAATACGAAAATACCTTTCTAAAATTCTAATTCAGGCTCCGTTGCGAAGTTTATTTCATATGAATATTCCGTAAAGGAGGATGTTTTGAAAATATGTCGTCTTTTCTCCACTTAATAATTATAAATTGTATTTAATCTTATTATAATCTTCTTAAAATAATTTTAATTGTTGTATTATAAGTCAGGGGACACTAAATATAAAAAAAAGTCATCTGAAAGCTTTTCAGCACCAAGGTCCCGATGTCATCGGGATCCTTAAGGCTGTCTTCACCTAATTTATGTGAGATTGGACTAAACACGGAGCTTATTTTCAGACAGAGAAATGTCTCAACATTACAGAATTTTTAAAGTATCAAAATACTCCATAGATAATTGATATTTTCATTCACCACGTAAAGGGATCGCTCATTTAGCATAAGCTAAAAATGAGATACACAATTTATAACAGCAAAAAAGGGTCATCTCTGGAAAAATGAGTAGAGTGATAAAATACACTCCCCTCTGTGGAATAGCGAAGCCAGAATATAATATTAATGTTGGAGTACTTTCATAGCTAAAAAAATATCCCAAGACCTTGTCATTTTCTTTAACATTAAGCAAGAGTGAATCAATCTTACTTCACTCTGTCTTTACACTTAGAGAAATTGATGGATACACGAGGATAGATACAGAAATTAAATAACTCAAAGTTATAAAATCAACTTTGCTCTGTGTATTTTTATACATGAGTAAACTAATTAATCATAAGACCAGATTTAATGTATCCAGAACTAAACTCAAGCCTACTACTCTGATATACGTTGATATTTTTATTTTAACACTTGATTACATCCTAAATTTGTTTCATACAGCTCTTGATTAAGAATACATCTTGAAATAACATTATAAAAAAAAACTAAAACTGTAGCACATAATGAGCTAATTCTTACTGTACTAACATTATCCACTGCACTGATGAAGTGTGGCATAAACTTCAAGATGTATGCAATGACTTGACAGTTTCTTTCCTTCAAGTCTAGCCCGACTTAATGCCTACCTGGACTAAAGCCATTTTATCAGCCGATTGTGGCAGCTGTATATTCTGATTTCGGTTCCTATATACTCCCAAATTGAATATAACATATAAAAATAAGTAAATATAGTAGTAGTTTTTTATTTCTGAGAAAAACACTTCTTTATTTCAAACTAGTTCGAGATAATTTTAAATCATAAATTTTTATTAGAATTTGATTGAAACAAAAATTATATTTTGTACAGTATTTTAAATATATCTGATTTGAAAAGTTTTTAGCAGATAACTCAGGAATATTTTACCTAATTTAAATGAACAATGATAAGAATATTGGGATGCATCTTATTGGAAATATATATGTGTGCGATGCCAAAATGTTTTGCTGACAAACACAAATCTGTATTATTTATATTTACACTGGTGTCCAAAAGTTAAGCATCATTGATAATTATGTGAATAAAGAAGGAACTGTAAATCAGAATGGCGGGAAACGTGATATGCGAGTGTAAAATGGATATAAAATAAGGAAGCAAATCAAAAGAATGATAATAATTAATTTTATTATCCAAAGGTAGCAGTTTGAAAGAAAACTGAGCATAGCAAGGATTCACACTTTAAGGAAAAAATGAAAGGAAACATTCACTTTAAAGAAAAAAATGAAATAAAATATTAAATAAAATATTGATGCTGCAGTTTAATAAGGCGTGTGGTCACCTCTGACAGCAAGGCACGCTGCAAAAAGATTTACCATACTTGCTATGAGATGATGAATGAGTTGTGAGGTCAAACGGTTCCAAGCTTCTTAGAGAGCTCTCTTCAGTTCTGTAACGGAGCTTGGTGGGTGCGAAAGGGCTGCCATTTGTATCCCGAGCATATCCCATACATGCTCGATAGGATTTAAATCAGGGGAGCTCGCAGGCCACGACATGCGTTGGATATTTTCTGTTTCAAGGAAGTCATCAATCGGTGACATGGCGCATTATCATCCATGAATATGAAGTCAGGACCGACAGCACCTTGGAACAAGACAACATAAGGCTCAAGAATTTCGTCTCTGTATCTTTGAGCAGTCACAGACCCCGTGTCAAAGAAATGGCGGTCTGTGTGGCCGTCATCATGACGCCTACCCATACCATTACTCCCGTTGATGGAAAATTATGTCTTTCCGTTTTGTTTCTTGTTTCAAAACGTGTTTCACGTTCTCTCCATATCGTTACCCACCGAGAATTACTACTCAGACTAAACCGGGACTCGTCATTGAACATCACATTGGCCCACTCTCCCACACTCAAATGTTGATATTTCAAACTCCATTTCAAACGAGCACGTTTACGCGCAGACGTGAAGGGAATGCAAACTGCTGCTCTTCTGGCATACAGACCAGCATGATTGAGTCTCATGTAAACAGTTTGTCTTTAAATTCGTATTCCTGTGGCAACTGTAAACGCCGAACACAGTGCTCGTCCAGAACTGCCCCTCTGACGTCGCGCACTAATTACCAGATATCGGTCTTGGCGAGGAGTTGTGACTCTCTGTTGATCTGATACTGGTTGTAGGGTAACATCTCCCGTTCTTTGAAACCTCTTCCACAGTCTTGAGATCACAGACTGGTCCACATTCAGAATTCGAGACACTTCGGTTTGTGATCGTGAGGATTCCAGCATTCTAACGATTCTTCCTTTCGTCAACATATCCAATTGACGTCTTTGTGCCATCATTCATCTTGTTTGATGGTTAACAACGTTCCTTCGCACATCAGTTGCACGAAACGTGTCTAAACTGCCTATGCTGCGTGAATCGGTTTCTCCACGTTCCGACATGCGCCGGTGTTTCGTGCAGGACGTAGTCGTCTGAAAAGTTTTGTATAAACCCGATATTTTTTCTTCACACAATTAATATCCGCAAGAAATTTGGAATAATTTTACGAATATTTACTCCATGTTTTTCACATTTTACGATTTATGCTTAACTTTTGGATACCAGTGTACATCCTTATACAATTTTCGCAATTACCTCAGTCTTCTGATTAATGTAGCTTAGTATAATTGGCATAGCATAAATTAATAATTTCAACTGCCACAAAAAGTTTTATATTTCACACGGGATTTTAATAATACTACATGCAGGATTTTTGAGCTTTGATACTTTAATTGAGCTCATGTCTCATTTTTATTTCTATTCATTTCTGTATTTCGCTTATCAAAAAATAAATTCGATTATGAACCACGCCTTCAGCAAAAATAATGTAAGACAATTTTTTACAAAATTTTTTTTTCTTGAAAAGTTCGCATTTGTGAACCTTTAAATATTGTATTTTTTAATAAACACAGCATGCATATTTATTAAATAATGGTTTTCCAGTAATTTTCTAGTCGGTGAATAGTTTTCTTTATTTCTATACAGTTCAAATGGTTTAAATTTGAAACTTACTGAATGTTTGGTAAAGGAATGTTCTCTTACAAATCAAAAAAACCTTTTCTGACCAGTTTATCCTAGGTAATAAAAGTCCTAGGAAATAATAAATTATAAAGTCCTTCAATCAAATTAAAATTTGATCTTATGGATTTTTTACAAGATTTAGAAGATATTTTATGCTTTCCTAGCTGATATACCGGTTCATCGCATGGGTTAACTGAAAAATTAAACAATACAGATTGAAGGATAAATAAGTTTTTATTTAGTTAATTGTATATTAAACAAGAAAAAAGCTTTTTGCATATCTGAGCTGAAAAAAGAAGTCATATTGTTAAATTTTAATTCTGTATTCTAATATCTGATGAAAATGATTTTTTTTTATTTATAATGCCCCGTAACTCTCTTATGGGTCGATTTTTGAAAACACGTTCCTAAGCAGATCTCCGCTCTACAAAAATAAGACATTGTTACAAATTTTTGTAATATAAACACTTAAAATAGTGTAAGTAATTTATATCTGGATGTGTAATACGTTAATATCACTTTTTGACCTATTTATTTTATGTTAAAATTGTAATATTCGCAAGCAACGCCGTTCCTTACATTATAATGGCGATTCAATGGAAACATAGCGAAATGTTTACGATAGAGTCAAGTTGGCTTGGTTTTTGGCGATTATGTTGGTAACTTTGCAATTGATTGAACGTTTCAGAAGTTGATATACTGTAGTGCCACCTGGTGGGGAGCTGCAACAAAGAAGATAGAACAAAATCATTTTCCACAAAACATACCTATACATGCTAATTTTCAGAGTGATCGGTTGAACGGTGTTGGAGTGAAGCGATGTCATATATCCAAGCATCCATTTATAAATAGATGAAGTCAATGTACGTGGTATATAACTGAGTACACATGGTATTTTTTTTTAGTAAATGCTAACATAATTTATGGATACTAAGCCTGGAATAAAATCTAAATATGTTCAATTGAAGAATATGTTTAGAAATGTGAAGTTAAGATGAAATGTGAAGGGTATCATGGTTAAAATTAGATACACAATATTTAGTAAAGCATAATTTTAAGAAATTATAGAACGATAAATCTGGAGTCAGTAAATTAAGGTTTCCTTAAAATTTCGATTCATTGAAAAAATATGATAGATAATTCTGAATTTTATCAAAATTCCAACAAAGAATAAAAAACCGACTCAATAAGATCAACACGTCAATTTTTCTACTTTTCCTATTGTATCAACTCTATTAGTTTTATTTTTTTAAACTTTCTTATGTAACTATTGTTCATGTTTTTCTATTGTGTAATTTTTCGACTTTCAACGGTCCCCAAAGATACAAGCAACCGTAATAGATTAAAATTATTTTTTCTTGAAAAAAGATTTTAACAGGCATATATTTATCAAGATCAAACGTTTTTCTTTGCAATATTGATTACTTATATTACATTATTTGAATGAAAAATAGCTATTCATTTAGATATTTAAAAAGTTTTAATGCAATTTGTTGCTCAGTAGGTGTAAAAATTTAATTTCTGGTAGGATATTCTATTGAATTAATTACATTAAGTCTCGAATCATACAATTAAAGACATTTATTCTAATGCCCTCAGGCAAAACAATTAAAGTAATTTAAATTTTCTAAAGAATATTTATAAGCTATTTGTTTTAAATTATATGTGCGACTCTTATTTGTAAGTTCATTACACTGAATCGTTAACAAATGGAATGTGTTTTGAATACATTCTCCTGTGCTTGTAAATACACGGGAATGAAAGCCAGCAATTATCTTTCACAATTTATTCCAAAACTTTATTAATTAATTAATTAATTAGTGGTAAATGACTATTGAAGTCACCTTTGTCTCAGACGACTTCCTTCATTATGATGAAACCTCTAAGGAGAAATTAATGATTTTCTTCTTCTTTTCACCAGCGTTTCACACGAATTGAAGCAATATATTTTGGATGCTTTGATAAATGGTGTCCCCAAATTAATAAAAATTCAAAATCGAGTGTATCTTTTGTCTCGGATATTCATTGAATAGTAATTTTCACTTCGCTTAGAAGTTAAGTTTTCATTTGAATATCTCGTGAATGGTTCCTTAATGTGCAATTAAAGAGTTATTCAATATTATTCAGTATAGGGAATTGCAGAAATGTGATTTTAAGTGCCCTGAATTTCAATTTCTAAAGCTCTCAATAATACTCAGGATATCCTGTTAGTATTTGATGAAGGTGAAAATGTTAGAGTTCAGTAGACTCTTCTATGCAAAACATTCTCGACAATTTATGTTGTAATTATCTAGTTTCCCAAGCAAACATTTACGAAACATTATAATGGCGTTTTCTAAGTTCAATAATGCAAACCAAATCTAAGTGATATGAATTTTTGAAGTAAATTGTTTAAGTCGTTCCTTTCATATTTATTTTTTTAAAAATATATATACAGGCATGTCTGAATTTTACCTTTTAATTTAAATTCAAACCAATAATACTATTTAAACTTTAAATTAAGAGATTAAAATCCTTTGAACGATGCAAAATTTATTTTAGTGATTGGGATAAAGGGTATTTCGTGTTTGATAAAAATAATTATTTAATATTTAACTCGAATTTTACAAGCCAATATTGAATAATTAAAAACTGCATTGTAATAAAGGTTTTGAATTCTTTACTATTTGAGCTTTATCATTACTCTCTCGAAATATGTTACAGGTAAAGCAAGTGTTGAATGTATAGAATCAATTCCCATTTGAGTATTATTGTTATGGGCCATCAGCTGCCAACTGGGGAAAGTATGGTTTGAAAAACACTATAGAAAACCAAATCTTCCCTATCAGGTGATTTATCTAATTAAGTAATGATGTGTGTGGTAAGTGGTTCCGCCTTATTAAAACATTAATCTAAAGTACATGAAAATTATATATTTTTTCGATGACATTCTTTTCAAGTACGATGTTTAAATAAAGTGTTGTTTCGTCTTAATAATGCATAGTGCAGCATATATTGTAAGTTTAAATCCATAACTTATAGTTAATATGTATGAAGATTATCAGACACATGCATAAATCTGTATTTAAAAATATCTTCAGATTCTCCAAAAGGTAATAGAGAGAAGGAAGTAAAAGGAAACAAATCTGATTTTCTATTAAATTATCAATTAAAAAAGCTTTTAGCTTCAGCAACATTAGGAAATTCAAATATTTGTAATGATTGTTGTCCCACTTTCTTATAAATTAGTTTTCAAATTATTAATTGTGTGCTAGTGTATTTTCTCCTATTCATGTATTTCTAGGGGCATTATATGTTTGTTTAAACAACTGAATATTTTCAATAATTGCAATAGGATGTACGTTTATTTAAAATATTTAAATTATTTCTAAATGTTCTTAAATAACTATTTTTAATGTCAAAATTTTTAAGAAATAAATATTTAAATATGAAAGACACTGATTATTTACTTTTATTATTCTGTCTGCTTTTCAGAAATCTTAATACATTCAGAACATTCCTTATATTTTTAATAATTAATGCAAATTCAATGAATGCAAACCGGTACGCAACTTTTCTTTGTATTCTGATTTCAAAACAGATCACTCTAAATGTTTCCTAAATAAATAAAACTAAAACTGAACGGCTTTTACTTCGAATAATGCGCACAATAACAATAATATTCCATTATTCGAGGAACAGAAAAATGCTCGAATCGTATCAAGTTACTCACAAAATAAATAAATATGTCAGTTAATTCATGTTCTTAAAATATTTTACTTTGACAGTTATATTTATTTCTCTCAAATATATATTAAAATTCATTGCTAGAAAGATCGTATCCTTTAAATAACAATAGTTTTTATGACAAAAATAACTGACAATGATAATAAGGACACAATTCCCGTTTATCTGGAGCTCATTTTTGAGATTTTAACTGTCTTTAATGTATCGTTTTGCACAAAAATATAATTAAGTAAGACTCACGTAATGAGAGATTTTAACTTTATATAAACATGATATAATATATAAAAATTAAAAATTTTGTCTTGCCTTATTCCTTTTAAGGAAAGTTTTGAATCATTAATGAACATTATATGTTTACAATATGTTGACATACACTTATGTTCATAAATTAAGAATAATGCTAGATCCGAGAAAGGATGGTTCAGAAATAAAACAACTGGTCTTATTCATTAATGCATTTTATTAAACAAACGTTAAAGAACACAAAAGATGGTGTATGTGGGATATAATTGATAAAAAAAACCGCTTTTGTTTTTGCTTCCTGGAACAATTACAAAAAGTTCTCATTTTACAAAAACTTTTTTTCACTCTGTTGGTATGCTATTTAATGCATTTTATATCTCCCATGTGATAAAATACAGTCCGTACAACACCTAGGTATGCTGAGTATCAAATTATCGAGCTGATCTTGGGGAGGATTACTCCCCTCAGCAAGCAATGCTCTACGAAGTTCCGATGCACATGTAGGACGTGGTTGAAGGTATGAAACCTGTTGGCTAGGCAAGTGCCACACATGGTATGCATGATTCAAGCCAGGTGAGAATGCTGGCCATTCTATTGGAGTAATGAACTCAAAATGAAAGCATTCGCTTACGATGCTTGTTAGGTGATAATGTGCTCATGACACCCTAAATGGAAGTAAATGTGGTTTCAGAAAAAAAGTCCTTATAAGAGAGAGTTAGTTCCGATTTGAGCATGTAGATCTATTCTGGAGCTTAGTAAAATTTTACCCAAACAAGCAATCCTACACCACCTTAAACATGCACAGTGTAAAGATCTTGCCTTGGTGATAACAGGTACTTGGCGTTTCCAAATGAAAGTCCGACGTGAATCCGATGTCAAGCTAAACCTAGACTCGTCAGGAACCATCATACATGCTCACTGTGACGATGTTCACACACACTCTATACTCCAAAATAACCATTGGAAACAGTGAGTTGCCGTGAACTGAACGTTTCTAAATAAAGTCTGAGACCTGTAGATAAGTATATCCCAAACGTATGTTCACGATTTGTTTTGAAAGCTGTACCTGTGGCTGCAGGTAGCTGACGAGACAGGTTGGGTGATATGCTCTGCTTGCTACCCTTTGGAGTTACTGCCATACATAAGTCTAAATTCGGCGTTGCAACTCGGGGTCAATCTGTATTATAACATTAACTGACATTTCCGTCTTCTTGGAATCTTTGCCAAAGACAAGAGGTGCTACTTTGGGTAATTCCAAGTTTCTCTGATACTTCCATCCGAATACGCTGTAGTCCATGCTGTCGATAATTTTAAAACGTAAGAAAAAAAAAACTTCCTCATGCTTCCTCTGTGTCATAACTATTCGGTTACGTCACTGAGTCACTTACAAAAACATTGTAAACAATTTTGCTTCTTTGCCAACATTCCTTATATACTTCTCTTTTACACCCTCGTCATTATGAAGTACTGTCGGTGATAACTAGTGGCTTCCTGAACTTTTCATATTATTGTTGAAGATGTGTGAGGTAATTCTCAAGTTAAATTTTCAGTCTAGAGTTCGATTTCCATATCAATCTCTATTATCCTTAATATATGGACATCAAACAGTCATTATAATTCTGAAATATCTCCCAGATTGTCGGAAGTTTCTGCTTTTGGTAATTTAACTAATTAATCGATTTGATTCAATTATTATATTCATCATTGACCTCTATCAAACATTTTCTGATATCATCTTCAATAAAATCTTGGTTACGGTCACGGTGATTTATTGACCAATAAAAATGTCTCAGACTCTCAAGAATATAGACCACTAAAGACCCAATTCGTAGTCTTAGTTGGAGTTTGTAAGTAATCAACTTTTTTCCGATACACGTTATAAATGTAGCATTATTCTTGAGCAATGTTTCGTCACGTACTGCGAGGGACACTCGTCACATGTAACAGACAAATTCGAGAAAAACATCATCAAGCTGCCCTTAATAGTGACGTGTGATATACGTTTTAATTTTACACTGATGCTTCAATCTAATATCATTTTAAATTAAAAGTTAAACACTAATGAAATACTTTTTTGAAAACTAAACTCCATGCATTTGTGAAAACAAAGGGTCTAAGATATTATTTTTTTTTCATACTACAAAACAGAAAAACCTGCCATTTTCTAAATAGTAATACTTTCCTTAGAGACATATTTATTTTTATTCTCTGTTTAAAAATAAACTCTAATGTGAGCAGAATTAAATCATAATTATTGAAGTTTAAAGCTTCACTTTATAAATGAACAAGAAAAGCTTTCTGAAAAAAATACAAAAAACATTGAAAATATATATATTGATTATATTATTCTCAGATAAAATGTTAATACGGAACAACATGAAGTACTTTTCCATGCAGGTCAGCTACACGTGAAGTTTAATTAAAAATACTTCATTTACCATGCAACCCTCAACACGAAACAACATCACGCTATTTTATACCCGAATTCTTCCATGATTGTTTTCTTCTTTTCATTTTTTGAATGACGAATGTATGATTGAATTCTCAGGCAGAATATTACAGTATTTTAAATCAGCATTTTTTACCATATATATCTATTTAAATTCCTGGTTTAAATTAACATATTTTTAAACATAGTATCTTTGTAATTACAATAATACATTTTATGGATTGATTTTCGAAAGAAATTTACTTGGCCAGAAAAAATACATTGCCATTTTACAAAAAAAATTCCATATGCTTTTAAGACCATTTCCCATTAACTTATTAAATAAAATTTAAGTATTATTTTATAGTTATTTAACTACAGTGTATACTGTAAGGAAAGTAAAAACCGTTACATTCTATGTGTATAAAATAGTATAATTGTAATAATGTATAAATCATGGATCTTCTTTCAAGTGAGTTTTACTTGTGATCCTTCAGAAATAGGACTGTCCAAACGCTTTTGAAATTTTGTAAATGCGTACATGTTTGGGTTTCTCTCTCTCTCTCTCTCTCTCTCTCACACACACACACACACACACACACACACACACACACACACACACACACACACACACACACACACACACACACACACACACACTGCTGATTAAGCCCCGTTTATTTTTGACTACTGTTTGTTCTACTTTCGGTTCAGAAAGTAACTTAAAAACATGCAATTGGTAATTATCCATCAAATTTGCCTAAACAGTATTGTCATAAATTGCTTTGTCTTAAATTGCTTTGTCATAAATTGTAGAATTAATCCACGCGAAATATTCTTTTATGAACAAAAACACACGCAAAAAAAATTGAGAAGAGAATCGGTAGTTTATCATTGTGCTTGCATATTCATTGAATTCTCCTATTTGTACTTATCGATGTAATATAAATCTGCATTTAAAAAGGAGAAAGAGACGCACTGACCACACAAGAACCTCCAAATTATTAAACATGTGTGAAATTTTGCAAGCATGCTTCTTTTGTTAATTAGAATCATTTGTATTTGCAAGAATAATCTCTTAAATGATTCTACGCAAGCATTATACATAAAATAACCCCCATGTTGGAGCTGATAGACCTGCATTGTGTGTAGGAGTTTGGTTAGTATGTTCCTTAGTTCAATAGAGATACGCCAGAGATTCTCTAAATTATATACAGTTTCAAAACAATCAGAAAAATATTATATTTTTAAAAAAATTATAAATATTGCTTGTAATGTGAATATCCTAATAAAATTTTCTATTCGCAATCATTTATGAAAACTAAAACAATAGTTTATTATAATTTTTCTTCAATTTCTTTACATTTGCGCTAGTTAGTTTACTTTTAATTATAAAATCTTCATAGAGTTGGTGCCATAGTGACAGTTAACCATATAATACTCAAACATCACAGATAGGAGGTTATCTCTTTTATACGTTTGCGTTCATACAAATCGTTCATAAACCACACATTTATTAGGGGATAACGTTTTATGGTAAGTTATGGAATATATGTTTGGTTATTGTGGGTATCATTTTGTAGCTTTTAACAATTTTGCAATAATAATTCCTTTTAGATTACTTGTTTATAAATATTAGAGTAATTTAAGCGTACATGTGTCATTGTTGAGCTTGAGTTATTTTTCAAACTTTTTTCCTGCTATTATTTCGTTCTATGATGTAGAAATGTTCTGCTGCAAATGAAGCTTGGGATCCCATAAAGCAAGCTTAACCCTTTTTCACTTCCCTAAGTCGGTGGCAGCTTTAGAAAACAAAAGAGTTTTTAACTTTGTTATATTGACTATTTATGTGTATCTAGTGTTTCTTACGCGTTTTATGCGTATTATGAGTATTATGCATATCTTATACGTTTAGTTTATTGGTCTTTGTTATGCATGTCCTCTCTTTTTCCATTTTTTTTTGTATTGTAGGATAGTTCACTATAATTGTATTTATTTTTGTAATATATGCATATAATTTCGTAAGTAAGCAGGGAAATGCAACAAAAATCCGACTATTGATCTTGAAACCAGAAGAACTATGTTTAATAGGATCACTAGATGAGAATTAAAAGCTTAATGATAAAGTTCTAAGAGATATTATTGGGGCATTGGGAGAAAACGCACATGGTTTTCAACGCATGCGTGGTTTTAAACAACGATGAATATTATACAGTGCAGTAAATCGCAACCTATATATTTTACATTCCTCTTTTAGTAGCAAATCCCACAAAAAGCAGATGCGTATTTTTTCATTACTGAAGAACATAATATGTACAAAATTATATAACAATACAAGTTAAGTAAAAAGAAAGGTATGACATTATTGTGAAATTCAATTGAATATAATATACTTTAATTTTACATATTAGTGTGTGTTTTTTATTTATTATACTTGATGACAATTTATTCTAACAATGCAGAGCTACTAGATTAATCACAAAAATATTAGATTTATAGAAGTTCTATGCTTTTTTCGAATCAAATATTTACAGAAACGTGCAGAGTAATTAATGGAAAAGTGAATAATTTTTTTTATCATTTTTTTAAAAAAGAATGAGGGGAAAAAAAATTAGCTATATGAAAATAGTTAATCTATAGAGATAATCTATTTAATCTACCTGCTGATAAGTATAGTATAGTAATTGATAGTATTACAAGAAGCACAATATAGTACAAGTAATTTGATATGCCATTTTTAATAACCATAACGTATCTTTTAATGATTGACATATTTTAAAAATGTTAATTGAAGCAGATGTTTTTGAAGAAATACGATGAATATTTAAATTTGAAATGTACGTTATTTTTAAAAATATATTGTCATTTATATAAAAAAAAATATACATGTATTGTCTTTAAATATTTAGCAGAATTTATACGAATTATAATAATATTGACCCGCAATCATTTACGAAGTGAGTCTCAAGAAACATTAAATCAAACTCTGAAAATCTTTCAACATTATTTTTTAAATTAACACCAAAACAAACAGTTGAACTTCTAAACCTAAACATATTAATCCAACTTTCATTCATGCTAACATCTTAAGAAACAGTCATATATATAACACGATAATATTCCTTTAATCTCTTGAATAAGCAGATCACATGGATTTATATATTGAGGGAAGAATTGAGGTCATAGGAGAAAATAATTTTATACAAAGCTTTATGTAAATTAGATGCAGCACGTTTGATGTTAGAGTGATTAAATATAATCACGATTTGCGGGTTCTGTAGAATAAATGCTCATATGCACTCTGACGTCCTGAAATTTGAGAATGGGAAAATATATTTCCGAAATATCATCAGTATTTTCAAGAAAATCCGTTTAACCTCCATGTTATTCTCCAATAAATACCGTCGATTGGGAAATATGTCATTATACATTATTTTTATATTATAAATGGTGTAAATTACATGTTTTGCTTAGTAATAAAGTTTGAAATAAAAAGGAATAATTAAATTTTAATAATAGTTGTGACTTTTGTAATAGTTGTTTGACTTATTAAGAGATATATATTGCTTTCTCGTACAGAAACATTTTTAAATATTTTACAACTAACATGTTTGAAATACTAAAATTTATCATTCGAGTACATCATACATTTCGTCTTCAATTCCTTCTAGTTCCTTTTGAAGCAAGAATCAACAACTCATTTTGAACTTCACCTTCCTCAAAGTTGAAGCAAATCTGTCCTATTTATCATTTTACTCTTAGAAACATCAAGACATGTGGGTCTGTAGAACGCGCATTCATTAAACGAGAAAGCAGAGTCATTTATCACAAGCTGGACCAGATTTCTCTTAATTTTATGTCCATTACTTCTTCTCTGTGCATTAAAATTCTTACTGTTACTTGCTCCTATCTGAAATTATTTCAAATATCATAAAATATTAACTTTTGAAGATTTTTAGGAGTCAAACTGTACGATAATGGAAATGAATATAAATAATTATTTCAGGCGAAATAATCCGAATAGGAAACTTAAACAAATGTTGGTAATTTTAACATCCAATATCTTAACACTAGATTTCCCAAAGAAGCTATATTGATTGTTTTTTTAAAATTTCAATTAGAAAAACAATTACGTATATAAGGATACAATTTCTTAGAATTTTTAAGAATATATGTTTTTTCGAAGTGAAGTATTATTTTTATTGTTAATATTTATAATTATAACTTGTAATATGACTGTGCATAATATAAAAAATATTAAAAATTAATTTTAAACAAATTTCTTTACACATTAGTTACACTTTCACAATGCAGTCATTGTGACTACTTTGGGGCAATATAGGTATATACTAAGTTTCAGTCTTTCTAGTGTTAAGAAATATAAATATATAACGTAACTTTTGATGCTTTGATAAATAATTCTGAAAAGCTTACAGAATTCTCATGCAAAGAGTTTGATTCTTAAAGTTTTTCATATTAACCATTATTTTATGTATGGATGCGTTGTATATTCAAATTTGATTATGAACTCGAAATCTAGAATAAAATGTTTCTGTTTATAGCTAAAAATATAAAAGTTTCTTCATAAACTATTTTATTATTAACAATTGATTTTATGGAGGAAATTGAAAATAAGATTTTTGTAGAGTAAAACTTTGACTATAAAATTAAAATATTTATACTTCATAACTTTCTTGCAATATGTGAAGTATTTAAAAATGTTTATGTGTGTGTGTGTGTGTGAAATCAGATTTACTTCAATACAAGTAAAAAATGTAATATATTTCAATAAAATTTTTATATTTTGTTTGGTGGAGAGTATTGTTTACATTTAATAAACGATTGTTCTTTTGTATTAATTTTATTCTTTATAAGATAAAATTTTTCTTTCATTTATCAATTTATTATTTAACTTGTAATGTAATATAATTGGATTTTATGAGTTAAAACTGTATTTAAATGGTTAATCGTATTAGGTTCGAAAGGAAGTATGTTTATTGTTCAATGAAATAAATCTCAACTCAAACTAGAAATTTTACTTGACTGCAAATAAAAGTTGTTCGAATATTTGAAAATAATAATTTTAATTGTCATACATTAAATTTCGTTTAGAGTCCAAGAAAACGTTTACGATAACAAGATTTTATTTCTCTGGTCTGCAGAAATTTTAAAAATAAAAATAAAAATATAACAATGGGTGGGCTAATTTTATTCTAAGTATTAATTAGTATGTTTCTAAATTTCTTATAAAAGTAATTTATATAAAAATGTATTGTTTTTTTCTCATAAAGCTAAGGTTTATTGTCTATTCAATAGTCTTACAATTATAGAGGGAAACTCCATGTCGAAAACACATTTCATGGAAGAAAAACTATTAAAAATTGTGTTAAGAAGCTTTCCTTTATTTCATAGAACTTTCCATGCATATCGCATTTCAGAAGTAAAACAAAATATTCTTCATTTTTTCTTTATATTTATATTGTGACGTTGGCTCATTAGACGAAAATTTCATCCCAATATTTGTCAAGTTTGATGTACGAAGAGAGCAGAATGCCCAGATGACATATAGTATTCTTTCAAAACATACCGTGTATTCTTCCCTCATTCTTGGGGGCAAAACAGATGTTGAGCCGTTTATGGAAACCACTTTGTTGATACCACTCCTATTTCTTCTCTGACTCCCTGATGACGTCCAGCCCTGATAATTGAAAGAAAGGACACTCCTATTGAACAGTTTCTCTAATTTCATTACTTCGAAAACATCGGCCACGAATCACTTGAATGAAAGAATTCCGGTCTGTTTAAGAAGATATACCTTGGAGGGTATCCTCAGTGTCAAAGTAACAGGTCTATTGATAGACCTTCCGTATGGTGTACGAGGTACCACGGAGGATTTGATCTCAGTCAAGCCACGTTGTCTCAAATAACCAATGAAGTTGATACAAAGATGAGAAGTGCCATGTGCAAATCCGCTACTATCGCTTATCAGAGATAAAATGGAGGGGTGAAGAAAGCCAGACTAGAGAGAGAGAGAGGAGGGCTAAAGGGTCAGTTTGAAATGTGAGGAAGATCTTCTGTATCAGGTTTTTTTTTCTTCTTTGTACGTACGTGATAGAGATTGCGGAGGAAGTCGCACCTCAAGAACCAAGAGAAATCAACTGAAATGGCATTTTAAAGAATGAGTAATGGAGTCTGCATAGCAGCCGTTTGAGTGATTTGATCGGGAACGAGACCAGCAAAAGTGGTTGCAGGGACAGCCGCACCTGGGAGCCGATCCTCTGAAGACTGTATAATATAATTCTGATTTTGAATATTTCTCCAGAAAAAGTCTGTGAAGCTTAGCACAATTAATTAATTATTTTTTTCTAGAAAATTAATTTATAAATAAAATGCTTTTTGGCAAATGGCTGCGTGATTTCTCTCACTACCAAGCAATGAAGCAATTTCTAGGGCTTCCTACACTAATATATATATATATATATATAAGGAGTAGATAGATATCTGTATAGATTGTTTCGTTTAATATTTAGGTGTTTGATCAAATAATCTGCGAGACAATTTAAAATTTATAAATTATTGAAATTTACGATTAAACTAGTGATAATGTAATCCTTAAAGTATTGCAGATGACTTGTAAAGATTTTGGACAAGATATTTGAAAATTGTTTGCGAACAGCATGAGCGTTTTTCCAATAAGGAATAAATAGTCTAATAATTTATTAATTTACATATAAGTTTTAAAAAATTAATACAACTATTTGTAAATGTGAATTATATTCTGTTACTTTTTGATTATTGTTTAATTATTCTGAAAATATATACATATATATAATATTCTACTCTCCTTTCTCAGTTATCAATCAATTGATTTAAATATGGAATATACTTCCTGAGAGATTAACAGTTTAGCATAATGTAATTTATAAAACACCTGACTTGTTTTATGTAAAATCTTATTTTTCTCCTGAACTTTCTATTATTAAATTTATAAAGCATCTTATTTATTATAGAATAATTAGGTAAGGTGGGAAATGTATTACACATACATTAATTAATATATCACGTACCTCAACTGTGTGTTAGTTATTTCACTAAATACATATTATTCTATGAAGTAACTTAATCATACACTTTAACGTTAATTTAACATTTGATTTAGTGGTCTCGGAAAACTGTAACAATTCAAAAATGTATCACTTGATTTAATTATTCTCATGTTCAGAGTCCGTATTGATTTCTCACGTTTCATTTTGAATACATTTTATTTCTCAGTTTGCAACAATTTAGCAAGTTCTAGCTAATGATCTTGTACACTATAGGGCGGAATAATTTCACACTTTTGCACAGACGAGCAATTATTTGATTTTCATAGCTTTCCCGGTACTACTGGCCTAAAAATCAAGACCATTCCTTTAATTTTCCTCAAAAAATATTTTTAAAAATATTTTTGTTTTTTTAATAGCACAAGTTCCCCATTATGACATTAAGCTCATATTATTTTCAGTGCAGAACCTCAATTTCTTTCTTAAGAGTAAAGAGTTAATATAATGTGAATCATTTTTTGAATACTGTTTCAGAACAATAATATGGATTTGGTGTTTAATTGAATGATTTGCAGTATTTCTACACATGTCCTATGCTGTAAGTATTAAATAATATTATTCTGTAAAATCATAAATATATTACATAAAGGCGAAACATTAACTTTTCTACGTGATTAAGGAGATATGAATATTTTTAGATGTACACACAATTATTTGTATTTGTCTTAGAGAAGACTATTTAAATAATTATTTCGACTCAAAGTATGGAACACACATTTTAAAGAATGCTTTAGAAAAATTGTTATTCTGTATTGAAGTTGCTTTCGCATTATATATTACATTAATATGCAAAAATATATGACAATAAATAATTACATATTGCTTTTGCTGCCCTAAGTTTCATCTCTCTGATTATTTGTTCGACTTTCCAAATAAATTTTTAACTGATAAGTTATTTATTTACTAAATACCTTAATTTTAAATTTGCGATGAGTGTAATAACCCAACAAGTTTGAAATTTAGATAATCACAATATTTTTTCCCAATGGTGTGTCTGACACTGATTTATAAAAAGTTCTGAAATCGTTTCAGCTTTATAGACTGTTTGAAAATCACAGTAATTGTAGTTTAATAAAAAATGAGTACACAGATTATATTTTGGTTGAACAAACATAATTTATACTATGGAGATAATTTTTAAGGTTTTAAGTAGGGTGTTTTAATTTATGTTTTCTTTAATATTTAAATAAAAATAATCTAAATTATAATTTAAGAAATGTAAAAAAAAATGTATATAAATAAATAATTTTATTTGATTCAAATGGTCATATATTTCCTAATGTAACTATCTCATGTTTGATCATTATATGTTATGCTTTAAAGCATATGTGTTACAAATATTTATATACGTTAGTTTATTTAGGATATTAAAATAGTTACAGACATAATAAAAGTGATTCATATGTATTTACAAATGAATTTATGTAAATCTATTCCAGGAACATATGCACTTCAATTCAAAATAAAATGATGATTCTTGTTGTGAAGATTTTCTTTAAATACAATCACACAATAACTATAAACATAATCATCAATTATTAATCTAACTTTGAAAAATACAAAACACACAAGAAAACTTATACAATAAAAACCCTTTTTTTTTGTATGCATAAGCACACTAAACAAATCCTTATATTTTGTGATTTTTACATTTTTTTCTTTTGAACGTAAAAATGGACGCAAGTGTAAGCTCATCTAAGCCTTAATTACTACAGAAATGCAGCATCGTTTCGCATCTGTTTTTAAATATGAGCAAGAATAATTAAAGAGGATATTAAAGAAAAAAAAAGACACTGCTGGAAAATTTTTTTTTTTGTAATGTTGTTAAACAAAGCATTAAGGGGGATCAAACACAGCCATCTTTTGCATGCAGGCTGGATACATGTAAAGCTTAATTAAACATGTTTCTTTTTAATCAGGTCTCAACACGAAACAAAATCGTGCTACTTCGTACGCTGACTCTCCACCCCTAATAATATTTGAGACAAAGTTCTTCGAATAAGGAAAATATAATTGACTCTCCTTGAAATATACTAATTTAAAGGTTCTTTGAAATCGAACAAAAATCTGAAAGCATGTTGTTACACTTTTATTTGAATAACTTAACTTCAAACCAATTTATGAATTAAATTCTAAGCTAGACATTTGATCTGAAAAAATTCAAAATAACCATTCAAACATGCAATAAATGTATAATTTAAATTTAGTTTCAGATAAATTCTTTCAATGGTTATTTCTTAGATCTTAAGTAATTTAAAACCTGTGTATGTGAAATAAATTGAATGTCAATGACTAAATTTTCAAAAATAAAATAGACGCTAATTAAATCTACTTAAAGATGTAGGTAAACTAATATATTATATAATGGATAATTAATAAATGCATTACATAATTTATAGTATAAAAATGCACTTTGAACGTTATACATTTTTTTGAAGAAATCTTGAACTTGTGTGCATTTTAATTGAACATTTTGAAGGAATATTTCACATTGACTCACTAAAACTGCTGAAGCTTTTAAAATATCTGGCAAATAAATTTTACTTGCCAGAATTCTTATAAATTATACACATCAATTGCAAAGTGAAAAAATGTAAAATTAAACAAAGGATAATTTTAAAAATTTGCTTCTTTTTTCACGCAAGATTTGTTTTAAAATGAAATGGAAACCCACTATGTCTTACTCTGTAAAATTGAGATATAATGTTTAGTTAAAAAAATAATCAAAATCGATGTGATAATCAATTGGATGGGAAACTAATGTAATGCAAAAATACATTTTAAGAAAACTTATATGGGAGGGAAAAATAGATATTTAAATGATAGGTTTCTGAAAATATCCTTATGCTGTTGGAAAAAAAGAGTAGAATATTTTAAGTCAATATGAATTCTTAAGTAAATGTTTGAAAAAGAAATATAACCTAATATCAATTTTGGTCATTTTAATTTATTTTTGAATTTCTATGCAATATCAAAGAAAATTGATTCCTTATATTTTACCTGAATGGAACTTTATTGAAAATATTTCCTTATTTTTTGTCAAATGAAATGTTCTATGCATAAAATAAGTAAAATATGTTAAAAGAAATACTATTTTTAAAAAGAAAAATAAATTTTACATTTTGGGAGGACATGATGGATAGCTTATCAATTTAGGTATTCGATAGAATAATCCAAATTTGTTAAAACGCTTACATCTCATATATTTATAATTAAGTTACTTCAAAAGTATAAATAAAAAAATTACATTTTGGGAAAATTCAGACGTGATCTGTAACTTGTGATTTGATTTTTTAATTTACAACACACTATACAGCAGGTTTCGGTAATTTTTTAGATGTGGCACGTGAAATCAATTTGTAAATGTGATTCAGAGTGCTACATAGTAGAAAAATTTTGAAACAATTCGATTCCCATGATAATGCATGCTGAATTAGAGAATTGAGCCCAATAATTTAGATTTACAGTTTTTTAATACATTAGTTTGGCATCATGTAAATGTATTTCTTAACATAAAAATGAATATCATAAAATATAACTATTTGTTCAGCAAAAATAAAAAAAAACTATATATTATTTTACAAATGTTACGTACTTTTAAACATATTTATGAAAAAAAAAATACAACTCAAAACGTAAATATTTATCTTCACTGCAATTAAATAAAAAGGTAAATAAAAGCTTTAATAAGGACCTAGTGCTTGCACCACTCTACTTTCATATCACAATATTAGGGATATGACACGTGGTTTCAATTTGATACGATTCTGAGCGTTCAGTTGTTTAACAATTTTTTGCGGATTCGAAATATGTTGCATCTGATGAAAGATGTTTTATTTTAATATGTAGAACTTAAATCGGAAAGCAGAAAGTACATGCAATTCTCTCTCTTCAAACAATTAAATCTCCCCAGCAATGACATTCAATAATTTACAAAATAGCCGTAAATTTATCTCTTTGAAGTTATTTTTCAGATTTTTTCGTAATTCCATAAACGTCCGTAATTCAGAAGATGTTTCTCAAATAAGGTTCATTTCAAATTTATGAAAAAACTTCCATCTTCGCAAAAATGGACAAATTTGTGTGAAGTAATGCAGAGTACCACTGAGAATTGTACCACGTGCCACAGGGGGCACACGTAACATAGGTTGCCGACCTTGCTGTAAAGCAAGGAAGAACGACATAGTAATAGCACTGAAGGCTATTACTGAAGAAACTCATAATTTGAGCAACAGAAGAACGACAACTGAATCGTCACCCGCCCCTCCCTTACTTCAACACCTCTACAGATATCACGTGCATCAGCTACACTGTATTTCCTATCTTTCGACGTGAACTCATCACAAAACAATGCCAGTCACGAGTAGCCAATCTAAAGGTGAAGAAGACCAAGTAATTCTTAAAAAGTTCATTCACGTTAAATGAATGCTTATATTGTTGTTGTTGCTAATACCACCTATCTGACGTAATCAGGTCAATGACCACGAAATTCATCATGGCATCGGGCTAGATTGTACACCTGTCGTTAGCCGCATCATTGAGCACCATGCAGATGACAGTACGATTTGGCTCGGTTCCACCCCAATTTTGAGAGAAAACACCTAGGGAGTGATCAGGAGCCTCCCACCTCTCTTCCACCAGCCTCACGAGAGGAGTTACAGCTCGACGGCTATTTAGAGCACCCCCTTGCCGTGAAGGCACTATACATTTACAAACATCCATGCCTTCTCCAGGATTTGACTCCAGGCCCAGCGGCACAGCAGTCAGCGTCGCTAACCACTATACCGGATAGGCGACTATGTTTAGATGGTAAGAAAGTTCAATATTTTTTTGATGAGTAATGCTACTTTAAAAAATTAAATGACACTTAAATACCAAACATTTAAATGAAAAATTTAAATGACTAGTATTACATTCTCCATAAATAATTATTACATCATTTACTTTCCTTAAACTTTTTATTATTAACATTTGCTTCATTATTAATATTATTTTACAAACACATACAAAAAAAGTTTTTTCAGTTTAAGATATATTTAATATTGTTATTGCTGTCATATATTTATAAATAAATGAGATTTTTAAATGCTCAATGAAGATACTAACTATAAATTTTCTATCTGATGTATGCATTTGTCTTTGATAATTAACACGAAGAATATAAGCAATTAAACATAAATTAAATGTTTTTTTCCACCTATTAGCATTTCAAAAAGAAACTGCCAAACACTTCCTAATATTAACAACATTTTCTTTTATCAAGCACTATACAAATGAAAGTTTCAAATTTATGTTCGTATTTTCTTACTATTTTAACTAGATTTGTATTTTTTACATAGTCAAATTATTTTTCAATCAATTACATATATAAAACGCTTCTTAATCCTCTCAAAAGAATGCATTTAAAAGTTTCAGATAAACAAGGTTTGAAGGAAAAACATCATGAACATTCAAACCGGTTTTAAGAAAGCAATTGTTCCACAAAAAAAGAAAAAAAAAGAAATGCATTATGGAAAACACTAAACATTCTTGAAATGTAGTTTTCTCAAAGTTTATTTTCAAGGGAAAAGCATGGAAAGAGATAGTCATTATTCTAATCTTAGCAACAACAAAAAAAGTAATGGTCGAAAACATCTCTAATGCACTGACTGAATGAGGTGCATTTGTGATATCTCAATTAGTGTAACCTGGTAATTTTTATTCCTACGTAGTGAATAAACCATGAGAATGTTGCTGCACTTCGAATTACAAATTGTAGAAATAGCCTGAAATATTCAAATTGACAGATGGGACTTGTTTAAATATTAAAATGTTTGGCGCCACACATGACTCCACAAATGTAGTTATAAGGGAATACATCAAATGCACTAGCTTCTTTTTTGTGTTAATAGTATCAAAAGAGTGAATGTTTGCAACAAAAATTGTGCTGAATTACTTTTAATATTAATCGAAATTTAATATGTTTAACAAAAAACAACCTTCAGATACTTTATGTAGAGTGTAATATTTTGTATCCGAATCATTCGACGAACGCAATGGATGTAAACCAATTAATACATGTATATTAAATACACCGTAAAATACGGAGTATAACGCGCATTTTTAACACAAAAAATGAGATCGAAATTTAGGGGTTCGTGTTATACACCGAGAATAAAAAGGTGAGCTTAAAAAAAGATGAGCATAGAAAAGAATTGGACTTCTATGTAAATAGAAATGCTGTTTATTTTTTTAAAGAAAAGGACATTCTGTAGTAACTGATAGGGTTGTAGTTCTAAAAGTATAGTTTTTTTTCTAAAGTTTGGAATAATACCTAGAATTAATGACTTCAAAAATTAAGAACATTGTAAGCGTACATTTCGAGTTTCTTCGTAAAGGAAGGGTTGGCGTTATACGGCGAATATACTTAAAAACTAAAAATTGCAGCTTCAAAGTATAGGTGCGCCTAATACGGCGGCGTGTGTTATACGCTGGATTTTACGGTAAGTGTATTGTATAAGCATCAGATTTTTCCTTTTTTTATTTACAATTATTTTAATAATATTGAAAAATACAAAATATATACATGTTGAAATGAATAATATCCTTCTTTTTAATGATGCATTTTCAAATTAATTTTTGTGATGTGTTCTTAAATGAATAACAACAATAATCGAAAAAACTAAAAGCTTAGTTAAAGGTAAAATTTCAAGAATATCTATCAGTTAATAAAATTCTTAATGAAATGTAATTTTTTATCCTTTTAAAAATTAATACATTTGTCTTATCTTTTTTTTTATCATTAGCCACACTGAAAATATACTAGTCAACAAAACTCAGCGCTAATTAATTGATTTACGGAAAAAAACATTTAATATTACAAAACTATTGCTGAAATAATGAGGAAAAATGAAGT
Source organism: Trichonephila clavata (assembly GCA_019973975.1). Taxonomy (NCBI): domain Eukaryota; kingdom Metazoa; phylum Arthropoda; class Arachnida; order Araneae; family Nephilidae; genus Trichonephila; species Trichonephila clavata. The sequence goes on from BMAO01030266.1 coordinate 65,518, forward strand.
AAGGAGAAAATAATTTTCGAAATGGGGAATGAGTACATTCGTTGGGATACATGTATTCATGCGTTTATCAAAAACAATGAGCTCAAATTTGAGAAAAGAAATAACACTATGGGTCAGAAAAATATCATACTTGCTAAAAAATTAAAAACCATTGAGAGTATTTTATTTTTGAGGTTTAAGTAATTGAAAAATAATGCAAAGTATAGCATTAGATATTCATTTTTATAAAATTTATTATAAAATAAGAAGAGAATATCTTAAACACAAGTAATGCTCTGTCTTTTTTGTCAGAATTGAAAATATTAAGTTGATTTATTTGTATACTTTCATTTGAAATGGGTATTATTAATAATGCTTTAACTTAATCATTTTTGGTGTATTTAGAATTAAAATTAGTTTTATAAGTATATATACTGTATAAGAAAAATTTAATATTTTTTTTATATTTAATAAAAAATAGCATTACTTAAATAAAAAATAATTTATTTTCCTTTGTTTCTTTTCTTAAATATCCATCAACAATTAAAAAAAACTCCCAAAATATCTCTTAATATGTTATTAAAATGGTAAAAAAATTTAGATCAGATATTTAGAAACTCCAAGTATATCAAAAAGATATCAATTTCATTAAGAAATATTCATATCAAGACTCATGTGACGTACATATTTAGAGAACAAAAAGTACTGTAATTTAAATTTTGACAAAATTGTTCACATTTATTTTTAGTACATAGAATTAATTCATTAGAAAAAGTGGAATGAATACCTTTTTAAAAACTGAGGCATTATTTCATGATTTTTTCCCTGTAAAACAAGTTATATTAAACTTATATGTACTTCTAGGTTCAATAAAGTTTTTTATTGTTATACTAATTACCTATGAGAGAAAAAAACTCTCCTTTGATTTCTCAAATCACAGTAAGACTTCATAATTAAGACAGACCTTTGGTATTCTCAAAATAGAAATCTTAATCAGAAAAAAAAAAAAAATCAATTATAGTTTATACTTCTGAAGGAAATTGTATTGATAGAAACAGGCAGGTACATAATGCTCAAGAGCACATAATTAAGCACAACATGCAATCCACTAGTTAATTAGCTATGTTATCATTAGATCTTCATACACATTTCAGGTAATCTAAATGGATTTTGTAAATAATTCATTAATAGTTAAGCAAACTAAAAAATTCGTTTTCATCTAATTGTTTATAACCTTTACCTTTTATATTTGTATCCAATGCAGAGTTAATATGGCAATATTATCATTGCTTCATTAAAAACAAATTATGATAAAAAAAATTACAGACCTTCAAATTATTTTGGTTATTTTATTTCAATTTCATTGTATTCTTTTTTTTTTTTTTTTTTTTGAAAAAAGATTCATTCTGAGGGTTGAATTGAACTTTATTAGTTAATGCAATTTTTTAATTAAAAAATGTTATATGTATATATGTGTGTGCATGTTACTAAATTATGAATGTATATCTGTGTGTGTGTGTTATTTGTAACACGATGTGGAAATGAGTTCGTAGCTATATGAAACAGCAACCATTTGTATTTTTAGTGGTTCAGTTTATGGTATCATTATGTAATGTAACCGAGATATCGCAGTCTTAAATCCATAGTTAGTGTTTTTTTTCATGAATCGTGATTTGAAATTTTTGTACCACTCAAGAAACACCGCGTAATGGAGTTGATGCAAATAAAACTTTCCGTCCTCATATTGTCGTGGAGTGGATGGCGGTTTAGATGTCATCCTCATTACTTGGCTGTAAACTGAAAACTTCGTGTTTCATCGCAAAAAAGAAACCTCCTGCCCTGCTTCGAAATATAAAACTAATTAACAGTCTCAGTTAGACATGTGTGTGTGTTCTAAATCTGTGTGTGTGTATGCTCACGTGCTTGTGTGTGATACATATTGCCATATCTGATACTGTGTAATGAGAATTTTGGTTTCTTAATATTTTGAAACATTTAATAAACAGTTTTACATTCTTAAAAGAGAACTGTGGTAGAGGATTGGTTAATTATGTGTACTTGGGGGGGGGAGATGTTATTTCTGTTATATCATGAATTCCAATTCTGATTCCATTTGAGCCCTCTCTGTAATTTAGGACAGCAAATGCTCATTAAATCTGAAAAAAATGTTAACATTCGTGTTGTTTAGGTTTGGAAATTGGGAGGAAAAATCAAATGTCGTTTTAGTTTTTTCACCGAGGTTCAAAGTTCATTTACCAATAGCCCTCATGTTGAAAAACTAATAATCAATCAATCAATTATTAATAAACCTAGAAAATATAAAATTTATTATCGCAAGGCATCGGTCATTATTAAAATATGAATGTGTCTTAAGGTTAAACATATTTAATTAACAGTAGTTCCTAAATTTCAAAGTATCACGTTTTTTAATCAAACATTTTGATATAAGAACTACAATTCAGTAAAAAATTAAAGCCTTTTCATTTATTTCACAATAAAATTATAAATTAATATTTTCTATTTAAAATAGCAAAATTTTCACACAACAGTGTTATTCATTATGTAAGAGAATTTATAGAATGTATAAACATTACATAATTAACTGAAACGCAAAATATAATAACACTCATAATACATTCTCTTTACTCGTCTTAACATTTTTTTCTTCATTAAACTTATTCATTTAATAAATAAGCAAAGCATTTACGTTTTGCTAAAACTCCCAACCAGGAATTGTATTGATCTAACCTCAAATGGAGAAGAGTGTGTTTTGAGAATAAACCACCAGAGGGCAGATCATTCTTGTCATCTTGCCTGGAGGAACAATTATTCACCTTTCATGATTTTGCTCTAATCACCCCAGTTGCTCTGAGTAAAAGTTTTGAATACTTTTCTCTCTGAAAGAGATGATACCTTACACTTTTCGACATCTTTGACCAGAAGTATATCAGATAATAAACATCTTTCAAAGGAATGGATCAGCATTCCATGCTTCTAATGTAAGACTAAGGGATAGGTAATACTTATTTTTAAACATTAAAAAGTATATGACTAACCTGTAAAGCGCACAGAGCAGATGTTTGTAAAAATATTTTTAAAAAATTCTTGTTTTACACATTTTTTCTGCTCTTATATAACAAACACATTAATCTTGAAGAGATGCTAGTGATTTACAATTATTGTTAATGATAAATTAAAAATGTAATATGCTACTGAAATAATACATAATTTTAACTCGGAAATTTTAGAGTACCAATAAAATATTTAAGGTACACAACTGGGCTTGGAAACATGATTTTGAAAAAGCGTAAATATAAATGAATATTTTGTTCATGCATTAAAACTCACTTAAATTAGAATATGCATACAAAATTGCTTTAAGAATAGTAATATAATAAACGGTTGATTAAATGCAATTATTTGGCGAAAAAAATGGAAAAAAAGTACATTTAAAAAAAAAACTTCTTTTATGAAAAGGGCTTGCAAATGAAATAATATTTTGCTTGTATATAGTTAAGATTTATCTGTAGAACCTAAACTAGGATTTTTAAACAAATCGCATTATTTTTCAGTGTTCAATAAGTTCAAATAATAACCAGGTTTTTTTGTTAATTTTCTCTACTTTGATGTATTGAAATATGAATATATATATGCATTTCTAAATTTTTGCACTTCAAAATTTCAAATATTCATATATTCAATGTTCAAAATTCCATATATTTCAAATTAATATTTGAAAAAAAAAAAACATATAATTAACTCGTGAGCACAGTAAAGAGGCAAAATAATGTTTTATGTTCTAAATTTTAGACAATATTCCTTACTGTAATCTAGGATATTTCAAGGTAGAATCTTAAGTAATTTGTTACAAAAGTCTTGTACATTTAACAAACTAATTTAATTATCATTTAAAGAAAACAAGCTTGTGCATTTATTTTAGAATACAGTAATTAGGCTAAATATTATGAGTTAAACCCCTAAATATTGTATTCATTTTAGCACTCTCTGGCAATATTACATTTTCAGGTTGCAAAATTCAAGAAAATTTCACTATTAGAAATTTCATTTCTCGCCCGGTCTCAGTTATTAAAAAAAAAAGAGTGAACGCAATTTTTTTCCACATATTTAAGTCAATCGTATTAAATCCAAATAAGTTTTGAAAAAAAAAAGAGATGTACATTTTTCAACAATTCTTGCTAAATCAAAAACGTGTAGGAACTAGATTTGGGTATACATATAATTTTATATATGTATATATATATACACTCATATGGGCAAAAAAATTAGCGCACTAAGAAATAATTGCGGGATCGTAACGAAACTTGGCATGCAGGTACATCTCGGAGAGATATGTAAATGATTAGAAATGCGGCATGATTGCGCATTACGTATAGCCGGTAGAGGGCGTTTTACCTCATTCTCCGTTGGAGTATAAAACAGGTAACCAAAGCTTGTTTGAGTGTGCTGAATCATTTACAAAGGAAGTGCTGAAGTAGACATGCCATTATGCAGTTTTCAAGACAATATAGCATCGTCGCAGTTTAGAGGAAGATTCATCGCATGATGGAAGTGGGTTAGTAGCATAGCTCTTAATTAGTCGCTCTGATTATGTTGTGAATGTTGGACATGATCGAGAATTATTACACGAAGACCATTAGAGCCTCGAAAGACAGTCGTGAGAAACCTACACGAAAAAGCACGAGTACACCAACACTTCATCGGCGCTATCCAGGCACAGTAGCACTTTACTAGGCTCTGTGTCTTCTCGAACATACGAAGCGCCTGCTGGACATTGGATCACGGCCCATTACGTGTGCTGCCCTTTACGCCCACCCATCGACGCCTGCGTTTGGCGTGGTGCCGCGCACGAGGAAACTGGACTGCAGCGGAATGGAACCAGGTCGTCTTAATCGACGAATCCATATAGTTTCAATCTCAGCTGTGATGACAATCGTGTTCGTGTGTGGAGACCCGTGGTGAACGCCTCAATCTGACCTTTGCTTTACAGCGATACAACGCTCCCACAGCTGGTGTAATGGTATGGGGTGCCATTGCCTACAATACACGATGTATTGATACGTGGCACCATTGAGAGCCCAGTGATATGCCCATTAAAATTATACAATATGTATATACTAGCTGTCCCGGCCACGCGATTGCTGTATTTTTTTTAATACGTTAGTTCAATATTATCCTAAGCTATCAAATGCAGTCAAATTAATCTTCGTTTATAATTTTGGAGGGCTGAAATAAAGTATAAAACTAAAAATTATTTAATTTTGCATTTCATTCATTTCCTATTTGTTTGCAGTATGATGCATGAATTACTAACGAAGTCGTTAAGTAACAACATATGAAGATTTAATTTTATAAATGTGGTGAATAACGTTGATTCTTTGCAATTTTTAAAATTATTTTTATCATTTTAAAGTATAACAACAAATAATTTTATACAACTAATCGCGAATCGGTGCACAATATTTTTCGGTAACCCGTATTTTGCGAACTCAAATAGATTCAACGGTTTCCGCAATCGTGAGCATGTAACATCTAGTTGCCCATTCGAGAAACATGGATTTTTTAAGTCGAAGTATCAAATGAATATTGTTCGGGTTTCAGATTCATTTATGGTCATCGCGAAAGCCAAACGAATCGGAAATTGAAGACTTTTGAATGGTATTAGAGATTCTGACGGTATCAGTGGATTACGTGGCAACGTTCCCGGTATAATTCTTTTGATGATCAAACGTGCACCGTTGCATTATCTAGGTGAATTGCGCAGATAATAACCATTGAATCAACCGAAGATTATGTAGTGACATTCCTGATACATCTAGAGAATTCAAAAACTCGGTTGGAAAATTTACGGTTTTGCTTTCATTAATATTAGTGTCGATTGGTTTAAAAGGCGTTGGATCAACTGGAAACAACGCTCTGTCTGGAAGTTTATTTCATCATATTTTTTTCTGATTAACTAACAGGATTACAGAGGCAATAATTATTTAGATAACTATACAGTATATCCGGATAGACACTCTCAATCAGCACCTTTTTGCCTAAAGAACATTACAGAAATCGTCTGGTCATGCATTATGTATTAGGATGAAATTCTACTTCACCGTTTACAATATTCAGTAGTTGGTTAGGAAATATTTGCCTACATTGATCATCTTCAAAATGTACTCGCGTGTTTATGGTCAGTCGAAGTGTTTCCTCGTTTCTCCATCAAAGCGATTGTTTTAAACAGGCGTTAATCTCGTGAGCAAAAGTAGAGCGTATAATGGATATTAATACCCGTCGGAAATCACCAGACAGTAATATAACAGCAACACCGAATATTCTCTCGTTGCCATTTAAATTTTTCAAAGCTCTATGTAATGCTTTGAGTGAATGTTTCTGGGTCATGGTACACTTATCCCTGATCATGATTGAATTCATTTGCAATACTGTAGCAAATCTACTCTTTTTTCAATGGTACATAGTGTATCTTGTATTTTGTGAATGGCCAATGACAGCTGATGTAGAATGTGCAGTTTTTCCAACATCTAACAAAGTGACAGCAATGCCCGAAGATGCAATTTCCTATTTCAATCATATTTTCGCCCGACTGCACCTGAAAGTTTAGTTGCTATAGGGAATGCTAATACGGAGGTGGAACTTGAACGCAACGCCATTTGACCTCATTCCAGCAACATCCAGAAAATATATGTAAGCTTTTGAAATCCGTATAGCAGATTCTCGTTCCCACCCCGAGAAGCACTCGGTGCCGACATTCGACGCCCCTGCTCCTGTAAGTTCAGTCTCTGAAAGGGGACATTACGGTCGGCCGGCATTTTCCGCTAAAGTTAAAGGAGTTTCTAAAATCGGATATCAGATTTTTCCAGTTTCCCATCGAGAAAAACACCAGGAAAGCATTTCTATCTCCTCAAGAATTTTAAAGCAAGCCCCTTCCACAATTCGTGAAAAATATTTTCGTCTGGCATTATTTTAGGTACATATGAGATTATCTTGAATTGGATTGAGAATATTCGGATCTGCAGTTCCGAAATACAATCAAGATCTACTTTTTGAGTCTCTGCGTCGGCAAGTTAGGCTGGTACTGCTGTCCGAGAATTTTCCGATCCCCCAGCATTATCTGGCAAAAATACAGGAATTTCTATATTTCGATTTCACACTAGCTTAAACCATCTCAAATTACACCAGGAATAATACACTTTTCCCGCGCCAAGACTTTAAGGGTAAGCTTATGCCACGGTTTGCGTAAGAGATGGCCATCCTGAATTATACGGCAAAGTTACTGTTATTTCTCAGATTGAATATCAGATTCGGATTATCCGTTTTGAAATACACCAGGGACCAGGTTTTCATGATCCGAGGCTTTTAAGGCAAGCCCCTGCTACGGTGTGTCTAAAATACGGTCGATTAGCATTATCCGGCAAAGTTATCGAAACTGCCAAACTTCGATTTCAGATTCTCATTTCACACTCCGGAATGCACATGGAGCTGACTTTTAATGCTCCAGTGCGAGTAAGTTCAGTCGCTAGAGAGAATGAAAATACGAAAGCTGGACTCGAATCATATGCCTTTTCTCTTAATTCAGACAATATCCGGCAAGTTTAGTGGAGTTTCTCAAATATAATTTCAAAATATCGTTTCCGCCCCTAGATACAATTGAAGATTACTTTTGTGCCCCTGAGCCGGCAAGTTCAGTCCTTGGAAGGGCATTAGGGTCGTCCGGCATTATCTGGCAAAGTTACAGGAATTTCTAAAATTCGATTCCACAAACTCTTGTTCAACATCCTTAATTACAACAGAAACGCCCTTTTCCCGCACCAAGACATTAAGGGTAAGCTCCTGGCACGGTTTCCGTAATAAATGGTCGTCCTGAATTATCCGGAAAAGTTACAGTTATTTTTCAGATTCGAATTATCCATTTTGAAATACGCCAGGGTTCAAGTTTTCACGATTCAAGGCATTTAATGTAAGCCCCTGTTATGGTGTGTCTAAAATACAGTCTGTATCCGGTCAATTTACGGTTATTTTTGGAAACTGACTCGAAAATCGGATTCCACACCCCGATTCCACAGCCACTTAATTTCCGTGCATTTTGGTTTGCAATATCTGCTTCCACAGACACATGAGCATTTCCACATTTTGCGATTATTCCATACGGGTATATTTGCCATATCTGACAATGTGTTTTCCGGATTCCACACATTTCCGGCATTTAAAAAAATATGCGTCATTAATTATAATAAAACATATCCTATGTTTTAATTTGGATGAAATGACACACAGTATGCAAAATTATATTATGATCGGTTGAGTACTTTTGGAGTCCATCGCGAACAAACACTGTGACACGTAATTTTTATATATAAAGATATATTTTTAAATGAAGAAGTAAAAAAAAATTAATTGTTAGCCACCTGCCTAACGGGATAAAATCATATTGTTATTTCTTCGAAATGAAAATTTCAAATTTCTTAAATTAAAAATTACATAAAGTACATCATTAAATTAAAAGGATGAATCAGAAGAGAGTTCCCCGAAAGTGGTGTGAGCTCTTAAAATTCCGCGATTGCCATTTGTATAAATACCAAAAATCTATGGAAGATTCACAAGCCGCGATTTGTTATTGTCACAGCGTTACTTCAACTTCTACTGCTGCTTATTTATGATACGTATGTTGTTTCGCTAAATGTAGTCAATATTTTTATTTGTGTTTGTGTATGCATAGTTAAGTGTCTAAATGTAAAATAAATTGGGGATTATTATTTAAGAAATTAATGTCTCCAATTCTAGTTATACTGCTGGTGGTATTTAATTATTGTAATTCTACTAAAAATTATTTCCACTTTTTAATACATCATGCGACACGTTATATGTGGGCTTTCCATACCAAAAGTGAAACAACATAAACTGCTCTAATTAATGAAAACAACTTTTCCCCTCCCCAAATTCAAATACACAGGTGAGAAAAACTTAAGCAAAAATGTAAGTTTTTGATCACAGAGCCATGAAGTTCGCTAATAGGGGTTATTGCGATCAGTAAAATCAATGAACGCGCAATTCAGTAGAAAGCTGAGGCGTTTGCAAATGTCAGGTAAAAAATGTCGTAGACAACGTGAGTGTGCGCAAAATGTGTGTGATCTACAAAAAATGACTACAAGGAAAACAAAAAATAGACTCAAAACTACAAAAAGAAAGCTAGAACAAAGGCACACTTAGAGACATCCGCTACAAATTTAAGTGCGTTATTTCGTGAAATATGGCTAGAAGAAAACATGTGAATGAATTACACGTGAATTAATAATCAAAAAGCTGGAGGAGGGGCGTAGTTTTACCAGTATAGCTAAAGCGTTTGGAATCAGCAAAAGTGTCCTTTCGCGAACTTGGAAAGCCTTCCAAACCATAGCTGTATATATTAGAAAGGTTGTTGGAGGCATACCTAGGTAAACAACTACAGTGGATGGCAGATATATCGTCCTACAGGAGAAAAAGGCCTGATTCCACTCCGCAAGCACCATTGCTTAGCAACTGTGCACAGCCACAGAGCGACAAGTCTCGAGGTTTATTGTGGCTAGACGCCTTCACAAAGTTGGCCACCCGCCTTCCAGAACGCTGCACACCGTTGAAAGTTTAAAGTGGTGCAGTTTAGGATACTGTAAGAAGCAAGCAATTTGGACATCTCATCAATGGTGTTAATTACTATTTTCGGATGAGAGTTGATTCAGTGCCACAAGAGCAATTTTAACACCAGTCGATTTGGAAGCAGAAAATGACATGTTTTCATCTCATTAACATCATGGAAAGAGACCCCTACAATTGTCCTGTAGATGTAATTTAGGTAGGCATTATGCTGAACGGGTAACTGAGCTCCACTTTTTCGACATAGGTTCTGAAACCGGTGATCGCTATTGTAAGGAGTTGATCATTAGCAATATACATCTCATCCGATGCGCCATTGAACCATACTTCGTTATTTTCAATGGCATTAGACTGCCACACCAGACTTCTGATGTTCAGCAGCTATTGGAATGAGAAGATATCTGTCGAATGGACTCTCTCTTTCCTGATTTTTATTCTATAGAACATGTGCGTTATGCCTTAGGAAGACGCTTACGATATGATTACATACTCCAGGAGTACTCAAAACTGAAACAAAGGCTTATTAAAGAAATGACATTTTTACCTTAAAAACTGTTGGACAATTTGGTGCTGAGTATGGAGAGAAGGCGAGAAGCAACCATTTCAGAAGGGTAAGGCGTATCCCATACTAAGGAACATCTGCTTTTTGTTCTTCATCTTGGACTGACAACCATGTGTAACGATGCTATGATTTAAATTAAGCCGTTGTTTTGTTTTATTAGTAAGATCTTGACTTGTGCTACTCCACCTTACGAGAATTCGGAGTAACGCGGTTTTGAAATCTGTCGATTCATCTTTTTTTTCACTGAAATTTAGGGGGAATCTGTACCAGAGAGTGATAAAATTGGTAATTTGATTGAAGAAGATGTCAGTCTTGTGCCAGATAAACAAATGTAGAAGGTAATAGTGATGATGCTCAAGAAAGGATGGATTCCCACAACCAGGAGCTGACAACTGATGAGCTCATAGAAATGCATGAGCAAGAGCAAGATATTGAAGAATTTTAGTCTATAGACCCAGTTCAATTAGAAGATTGAATGACGATTGGTAATTTAACCGAAAACCTTAGTTTAATTGAAAAGAGGGTTACAATTTTTAAAAAATACATACTTGAATAAAAAGAGTATTTTTTCAAAAAAAAAAAAACAAGGAATAAAAACACTATTACCAAGCTGTATGGAAAATTTGTAGTTGGAAAAGAATTTTTGAGCCGGCAGACTACTTATAAAATAATTTATGAAACCTTTTACTCAAAATATCTTTGGTTTGCGATTTTATATTTGTGTTATCTAAGATTTTATTAAACATTATTTTTTCTATATTTTTACTTTTTTGTCTCCGGCCCCAAAGAAAAATAATTTATATGAATATACACGAATTCGACTAACGCGGTTATCAACTCAGTCCTGCTTATCGCATAAGTTCGGGGTATTACTGTATTCATTTTTGAGCAACTGTGCTTTCGTCATCGGTTAAGTACCAGAATGAAGACTTCCATTTCTGAATTTTATGTCTCTCAGAGGATTTCTCCTACAGTAGTGGAATAATAATTAAATAAATAAAAATAAACACATGTTGCCTAAGTTTTGCACATCAATGCTCCATTTCGGATAGAAGTGTTACTTTTACCTATGCTATCTGAAAAATTACAATGTGTGTGTGAAACTTTTATTAACTACTTCTCATCATCCACAGTCAAATTCAAAATGTAAGCGTGTTAATTAGTCTATTGTAACTACATTAAGAGGTATAAAGTAAATTTTTCTCTTTCCATGTACCAAACTTCTAGAACAAGTAATTAAATAATATAATTTAACACTTCATTCAGTAACCAAATTTTCTCACGCATATTTGTATTTTAGCAATTTAGTATTTACATCTTCATTAACCCAAAGCCCGTTTTACCCTCTAGTTCATAGGTTCTCAACGTAGGCGATAACGCCCCTTGTGGGCGTTTGAGCTTTCAGGGGGGTAGTAAAAGACCAGAGAAAATTAGAGGGCGTTGAGATGGCACGAAGGAGCTTGGGCAGATTAACCAAATATAGTGTAAAAAAGACTAAAAAACACTCGCTGATTATGTAATAACAAAAGTAAACTTTAATACTGTTTACTTATGCTGATTGTATGGATTTAAATCATTTCTATATCGCATGTACAAAAATTCATATATTTCGGTAGTTCGGAAGTGGATGCAAAACTCAAGGATTACATTACATTCCGACCTACATTAAAGTGAATGATATAGTGCATTTTAATTTCTGTAGTGCACGTGTTGTGTCTTTGTCTGTGAGCAGTAGGAAGAATGTTTCATCCACTGCATTTCATTACGTGCGTATATTATCCAAGAAACATAATTAAATATGTTAATCAGGAATTAACGTGATTCTTTTAAGGCTGAGAAACTGTCCATTTATATTTATTTTGAAAGCAATAGTTTATTATGAATTACTTCATACCATCAAAATCCTTGTCTGTCTTTATAAGTGGTAACCACTCTTTTAAATGAAGGAATTCAATAGCGCATGTTTCAATTTCAACAATATCCTATTTATGATTAAGATGTATAATATTACACATTTAAATATATATGTGCTAATAGCTAATTCAGATTCGCAAGTAAGAACATTGGAAATTAGAAAAATTTAAAAATATTTTCTATTAGAGTAATAGGATATTTTTTAAGACTTAACTCTTGTTTTTATCATGTATTATGTACACTCTTGATTCTCTAGAGTGGGAGGGGGTGGTTTTGAGAAATATTTACTGGAAAAAGGGGCGGTATCGAGAACTATACACTAAAAAAAGAGGGCGGTAGCGAAATATTTACTAGAAAAGGGGGCGACAGTTCAAAAAAGGTTGGGAACCTATGCTCTAGTTGAAGATATCAGAAAATTAGCAAAATACAATATTATAGAATATCATGAAAAACAAAACTAAGTATAATGCTTGTTTTATTGGTTCTCCTTTTGAAATTAGTGATTTTGAGGAATTTAACTATCCAATGCGATCTCCAGATTTTCAGGTCCCTATGAAATAGTATAAAAACTTGCTGATGTAAATAATGAAATAACCAAATCTAATATTTGAACAAAAAACCTACTAAAATTGTTCACGTTTCAAAATTGAGAATTTATTTCATCCATCTGAAAAATTAAAAATAAAGTAATGAATAATAATCAAATACTTATTTTTTCTCCTCTTAGATAAACACCCGCCTTTTCCCTTTCCTAAAATGTTTTTTAGTTATAGTTGTGATTTCCTCCAGTTTTGTCATTGTCCAAGTTTCTTATGCATGCGTTATAAATTAAAATCTGTTTTTCTGGAACAATTAACAGGTGTGGGGTGTATTTGTATTGTTTTTTATTTAAAATTCTTTTTAAAAAATCTATGTGGATGAGCTATTTTCTACCAAATATGTTCAAAAATTCATACAAATGTAAATTTATACATAATAAACAATATGTGTGTTTCAGGAAAAAGTGATTATTTTTTTAAAACAACATAAGAAAAAAATCCTTTTAAAAAGTTATTTCGAACTCATATAAATTTTGTAGAAAGTTAAATTTTTGAAAAAATACAAATTGAGAAAAATCATACATAGAATTGTATAACTTAGTTTTAAATTCACATTAATTTTTAATGCCTTAGGATATAAACATTTCATCTACTTTAGTTAAAAAATCTCTTTTATTTTGGTCGTTACCATTTATTTTGCTCTGAAAGCCAGGCGCATGATGAAAAGCTTTTTTTAAGCTTGGGTTCAGCGTTTGCCACATATTGCTCGTGATAAGCTTATGTTCCTGTGAGAAAATAAGAAGAATTACCCACTAAAGGACGCATATATCATTCTTCATTAGAAATCCTTGAGTAAAAATTTGAAGGAATCTCTATTAGAACACTTCATAGTCTATATTAATCCTATTTTTTGCAAAATTTCCAAATTAATGAATTACAATTGATAACTCAATTTACACACAATTTATTTTGCATTTGCTCTTTTTCTTGTTTTATCTACAGTTTTTGTATATCAAACATTTCTTATACATTGTATGAAATGTTCTTTCTGTTCCACAGTAGTAGGATGACGCAATATTCTAAAAAAAAATACGATTCCAATACTTTGCTGACACTAATAGCTAAAATAGATCCTCTATTGATTCCTTGGCATTCTTTCTGCCATTAATCATTCGCCAGCGATAAAAATACTGAGAATCCATCCGTCACGTACAGTGTTTATCAAAATGAGGAACAAATTACACTTTTATATTCTCAGCAACTATCAAAAAAATCTTGGTAATTTAAACATTATGACGTCGTAATAAACGTGACGCAAAAATAAATGTACCATAAATACTTTAAAGTTCAATTTACAATTGCATTTATTACAATAAGGGTGAATAGAAAGCAACTTACAGATGGAAACGAATTTACTTAATTTATTCATTTGTAAACACTTGTTAACATTTCAGAATCAATGACTTTTTTTCCATAAATTGGTTGTAGTAGAAAATTTTCTCTTTCAAAGAATAGCAGATGCTATATTCGGTTAAAACACATGCCAGTTTCTCAAATCGAAAGAAAGGTAAACGAAGTGGCAGCTGCACTGGAAATGCCATATTCAAAATACTTTATAAACCAAACTGAGACAATGAGTAAAAAAAAAAGGTATCAGAAACAAAGCATTGAGTTCTAAGCTTTGTACTAATTCATCTCAGTTTATCAAAAAGTTAATTAGGCTTACTAAGCAGTGTAGAGAAAATGAAATGAAAGCAGAAATTAAGAAAAAGAGGGTGGGACATTTACCGATGGAAAAGCTGATTTTGCAAAATTTGGGGGGGGGGGATTACTCTTTGAATTTACTTCCTCTGCGTGAGCAATGAAACTTTTTTTTTAAATAGAGATTGGAAAACTAAACTGGAATTTTTGACTCATTAAGGAAATTTAACTTAAATCTTAATTTCTCAGATATATTTTATACAGAATACTACTAATAAATCATTTTATAATGGCGTAAGGGAAAAGAAATAAAAATACTAAAAATATGCTTAAACATGAAAATGGAGGAAACTAATAAGAAACGAAATTATCAAGAAGTAAACTAAAAATGATGTGGCGTCTTGAGACTCGGTAGCGTTTTGTGACGCCAGGCTAATCACTAAAAATAATTTTATTGTGATCTAAAAATGCTTTTTTTGATTTTCAATATTTAGAAGATCACTGGGAAGAGAAAAAGTCAGTTTCAGGTGCTAGTTCTATTTAGAAATTCGATTGCATCCGTGTCCACCCCCGCTTCTCCTTCGGGCATCAGGTCTTCAGGATACGGGGTACGGAAATTAGATAGTCGAATTTCTCTACCGCGGGCACTCGCCTCGCGCCTCCTTCTTAGTCCGCCGGATACTGTCTCAGGAGTCGATCTCGGGAGTTCATCGCGGGCACTCGCCTCGCGCTTCTTTATTACTAGTTGCCCCTGAGTTGCTAAGCCGAAGGAAGGCTGGTATTTTGCAGTTACGGCCAAAAGAAACAGATAGAGAACAACATCAGACCTATCTTGTCTGCTCTTTTCATCTACTTGTTCGACAGGTTTAACGCAGACCGTGTACAGACGCTTAGGACAGATTATTCTATGTACTCTTAGACCTGCCAGATGTGTTCCATTTATTGCAACTCACTGTCACCTGCTGTTAGCCTGGATTAGAGAACATACATTGTGGACACCCAGACAGTACGTTTGTGTGATTTTTTCCGGTGAGTGCAGGCTTAGCTTGCAGTCTGATTCCCACCGAACTTTCATATGGAGAGCACCAGTTACCCGTTACTATCAAGAGAACACCATAGAAAGACATCGTTTCGGTGGTGCAGGACTACTTGTTTTTTAGGTGGGGAGTTTATTATGGGTTCCAGAACTGACCTGCAATTTCAAATTGGAAACATGACAGGTCCAATCTATCGGGATGTCATTCTGGAACAACATGCTCGTTTGTTTCGGGTCAGCATGGGTGCCAAATTTGTGTTTAAGGACGGTAACGTCAGTCCTTACCATGCAAGCATCGTAAACGAATGCTTTCAATTGGAGGATATCACCCGAATGGACTGGTCAGCATTGTCAATGAACTTGAATCCAGTAGAACATGTGTGGGACATGCTTGGATGACGAGTTGCAGCCTATCAACCACCTCTTACATGTCTACCGGAACTTTTGAGAGCATTGCTTGATGTGTGGTGCAATCTTCCTCAAGATCAGATCGATAATTTGATACTCTTTACTCCTAGGCGTTGTATGGACTGTAATGCATCTCCTGGGATCATACTATGTATTAACTATCATACGAAGCATGTAATATTGGTTTTTATAAATACGCTTTACTTTTTTGTAATTTGCTCCAGGGAGCAAATATCGCAATTTTTATTAACGATTTGTTTAACGAAAAGGTTTTGACAAGCCTTTTGTCAAAGGCCATCTTTTTCACATTTGTTTTGCTCTTCCCAGTCTTTCCTTGCCTAAATTTGCATTATTCTTAATTTACGTCATGAGTTTGTATGGCCCACCACCACATTGCACTCGTTTTTATTGAGGTATATTTCCCCTTTTGTTATGTAATCTGTTCAGTGGACCATTCTTTCGAATAGAAATTACTTGTAATTTGGTAATAATATTTTGAATAATAAATATAGAAAATATACTAAACATTATTTCCAGTATATGTAGAATACATCAAAAGCACATATTGTAGCGGCGTTATAAACAGAAGGCATTGAAGTTACTCGTACACATGTGTACATATATATTTGCATGCATTTATTATATATCTACTGAATCACGTTTGCATTTTGGTATTTTTCCTATTTAAAAAGCGGTCCAGATTTAGTAAATCATTATTCAACTTGCCATCAGAAATGTTAAACATGAAGAATAATTTATGAAACATCCCGTTGACAAAATGTGTATATTATCATATTAATAATAATCACCATAAATAAATTTTAACTCACGTTTTACAATATAAAGTTTCATCTTCACAATCGCGATTTGCAATGTTAGATGATTTCTCTTTAAGAGCTGAGTGAAATTCATTACAATGTAACACGCATTCCGAACTAAAGCTTTAGATAATGAGGAGATTTCCTTTTCTGATAAGCCTCTTCTCGACTCAGCTGTGTTGTCTAAATTTACATAAACCCATCAGCGCACGAAATTGTAAATTCAGTTTTGATAGGGACAGAAAATGCAATCCATTGTTGTTACTAGTCTAAGCGAAATATGATGAAATAGTAATAAACTCTGAAGTTTACTTGGAATATCTAAATATTGAAGAATACTGAATAATCATATTTCCTGAAAAGGAGATTGGGATAAATCAAACTTTTATATTAAAAAGAATAAAATTGATTTAAAATGAACATAAAAACGTCTTCATATTTTCAATTTTGTAAAATTAATGACAAAATATTGAATAAAGTAGAATATAATTAGAATATAACTATAGAAAACAGAATTCACTATAGATATCCAAATTAGGCTCATTTATCCCAACACCTTGTTTCCAGAATCATGCAGGATTATATATATTTAAATTGTTATAATCAATACTTAAAAATAAAAGAGAGAAGAAGCAAAACTATATTTCATAAGGATATCTCATAAATACATAGAATATAAATATATTGTTTCCTTCCTTTCTATCAGAAATATTTTCTGTAATTAACATAAGTGAATTCTCATAAATAAACGAAGTCAAAATGGATTTATATTTCCCGCATACTCGAGAAAATGGTCAGCGGGTTTGTAACTGCCAAAGGGTTAAAAACCTCAATCTATTCCTTCACGTTACGGACGCACTGATCGCGTCTATCTGGAATTAACACTCTTTAAAAAGCTGCAAACACGCGTGTATCGTTTTCCAAAGTACATTTTCTTTTACTTTTAGATGTTTGCGAAAGATTACATGATAGAGATTATCATGCAAAATTTTACGAGAATTAGTTTTTTACTTTTAAATGTGAAATGGCATCAGTGTGAGGTGGGCTTATACATATATATCATACATAAAGAAATATATATATATATATTTCCTTAAAAATACTTTATTTATTTAGTACAAGTTTAAGTAGTAATATTTTCTATATACAATAACTATACTTAATTCACGTCCCTGAAGAACAATATTTTAAAAAAATCACATCAAGTGATATACTTTTTAACACGCTTTTATTAACTTGCCTGTATGTAATGGCATTTTTGAACTCGATTTTTACCCATTTTAGCAGGCCATATTAATTCGAAATTTTGCAGACTTGTCAAGGACCGATGACAATACAATAATTTAATAAGTGTGTTCAGTTTTCCTAACCAGGATCATCAGGATTTACGATTTCTCATTTCCAGACCTGGTGACTGAAATATTAAGTTACAACCCTAAAACGAAAGTGCTCGTGGCGAGAACAAATATAACAAACAAAAAAGTGTTTTTTTATGTATGAGAAAAGGGAAGGATGTGTCAGCAATTTCTGACCATAATGTAAACAATTGCTAAGTTTTTCTGAAAATGGAAATAAAATGTACTCCATCATATGGAAAAAGTAATTTAGGTTATAATTGCTAAAAACGAAGTCAAAGTGTTTTCTAAATTCTCTTGTCGGATATATGGAACGAAACATCATTCAATGCTTGCTTTTGCCAAAACAGCTGAGAACTGATTCAGAGGTCACTGTATTAAATCATTTCTCACAAACTCTTAGATTCAAAACATGTACTTTTGTATCCAATGCTGAACTTCTCCAAAATGTCCTACTGTTTCGTCAACTATATATGTTTAAAAAGGTTTTGGTCCATACAATGTCAAACACTGGACTGAAAGAAGACTTGTTCCAATGTTAGGAAGTGCAAAAGGCAATGGTACATTTTCAACAGGATGTGTGGATGACGTATGCTTACAGTTGTCAAATTGATGAGATAAAATATTGCCTTATTTGTATACGTTCAAGTCCATGTAAACGTCCTGCATTTGAAAATAACAGGGAAATTCTCAGTGCCAGAAAGTTCAGCAGCATCACTGTCATCTCTTTCAGGAGATGATGCATTCTGTTCATTTTCAACAGGAATATCTCCATTGTGTGTGTGTTTTCAGTTTTTGATTACAAAACTCTGGCAGAACTGTTTAACTTAAAAAGTTCCTTAGCCCGCCAATACCATTCTATTCATGCATATTTCAGCAAAAAAGAAAAAAAGAATAGTGCTTAGAGTGACACTGCTGATAGAAGGAATACTCAGTGGAGAGATAAATAGTCTCTTTCAACACTCTGGACCAAGCACTCTTCAAAACCAAGCCAAACTGGAGTTTACTTTTGACCTTTTAGTCATCAGGATATTTGTTATTTGTTTCCAAATGGGCAAATAAACTATAGTCAGATATAGAGAATTGGAAAACTTGAAACTTTTACTTGAAAAGAGACAATATTTCTTATGGTGTTCAAAATGATCCATGTTGGTTGCTTCGGTTTGCATAAGATAATTTATTTTAATAATTAGTATAGAAATATTAAAAAAAACCTCTGCCACAATACGGGTGGAAACACTTTAGAAAAAGAAACAAAAATATTATCCGCGGTCCGGTCTTGTATGTTGAAATAAAGCATGATAAATAGAAAAAAGGGTCAAATTGACCTGGACGGCGTTTCTTGTGTTAAATCTCAAACTACTGGCACGTTGTCGTGATGAAAAATGAATTTGGGTTTCGCTTTGATACCCGTGTTTTGTATAGATTTTCGGTTTGGTAAGCTACAACAACTCCATAAATAGTACTAGAGACTAGTCCTTTATTTTTAGAATCCTATTTTTTAATATCATCATTAGTCGTCTTACCAAGTTCGGTGTCATTGCTGTTACATTGAGCTACAGGAAGCATTGGATAGTGTCAGTTTAAAAATAATCCTCTAGTATATGTATCAACTTTCACAACGTTTTCATTAATATTAGAACATCACGTGTAACTTGTTTTGTTTGATCTAGGTGAATCAAAATATCCAAAGAGCTGTCAAGTAAATTAAAAAGTCATTTTTAGCATACTATTTTAGATATTTTTGTACTTACTTTGTTTCCAAATAGCACTCTATTTTTATCTGAGTCTTCAGTCATGAGTTAGGATTACGTATTTATTTTTCTTCCTAATGTATAACACCTCAAATAATGTTGCGCCTATATTATTCAGAAAGTTCTAAAATAGGCTCTATTTTCAATTGAATTGATATCTTTCTGCTTAATCATTTCGTTGAGAATTCGAAATGTCAAATTTTGTTCTGTAAATATCTAATTCTATCAATAATTCTTAAATGTATCTCCTTCCTTTTTTTAAATTTTATTTTCTATATTGTATCATAAATTATCAATAGTTGTGTCATATTTACTTCAAATTTCTATTTTCTTCCATTCAATAAGTAATCGAAAAGGCAGTAAGTTCAATCCCAGTAAAATATTTTAACAATTTAAGATTGCATCAATTCAATTTAGAGCATTAAAACTTGAACACCTTACTTCGTTGAGCAATATACTAATAATGATATTGATATGTTGAATTTCAATAAATTGGTTACGAGTGTTTTCTTTTGTATTGTTTCAAGTTTTGATTGTTTTACCAGAATTCATTACTGTTTTATAAAGTAAGAAGCCTACATTTTGAATTTCAAAGGGAATCTGACAATCTACAAAAACTAGTATGTTGAGTCCACACACAAAATTTTATTATGCTATCATTATTTATCTTTGAAGGAGGAATATAATGTTTTTTTCCTGAAAACTCTTTATCAGGACTTGCTGGATCGCTTACTTCTTTACCAGCCATTAAAGCAAATCAGTCATTTTTTAAAATATTAGAAAGATATCTATTTCTGTAGATCCGCAGAATTTTAATTCTGGATTTCAACTTTTGATTTTTTAAATGAAACTCCTCTTTAGTTTATTTATTTGTTCCTAAGAAAGAATTAGAATTAAATTGAAATAAGTAAACACTTGGTTCGTATAACAAAGAAGTATTTTATATTCCCAATTATCGATAGATTATCACGATTCTTGAAAGTCATTATTGTTGTTTATCTCATAGAAAGCATACAAAATGTAATGAAATACTTTAGAGCAATTTTCTGAAGCCTTTTCGTATCATACAGAGCACTATTTTTACATTAGCAATTATAAATTATTAGGTGCTTATCTATTAGAGATGCCCATGACGGATAAAGAGGATATTTTTGAAAGCAAAAATGAGACGAATGATAGTTTTTATACATTAGCTTGGGCTGTGACATTTGTGCTTTGTACAAAAATGGATTTTCTTGAAGCATATAGAAGAGATTATAAATTCGATCCGAAAGTGAACTCCTCCATTAAGCCATCTATTATAGTTTCCTCTGGGTTGGTTACTATGTCCTTAGTGTAAATTTCATGTCCACTGCTACATACAAAAGTGCTGACAGAAAAAAATGTTTCACTTAAGACATTTAAATAAAGCCAAATATTTTTAAATGAAGTTAAATTTCAATATATCTTCAATTAAAACTATATTTTATTAAATAGGTTTTTTGTATGGCAAAAATTATGAAGCAACTTTATGCAATTTAAAGTTTTCACATTGTTTTCACTTAAACAATTTCTAACCATAAGCCAATAAAATATCAGGCGTGAGAATAGTATTTGATAATAAACTCTTATTTCAAAATTCTTTTCACAATTGAAAATACAATTATGCATTTCTCGAGATCACAAAATAAGTGTAATTGCCATAAAAAATTTTAAGTAAAATAAGCAGATAAATCTAATAACGGGATGCATTAAAAATAATTCAATTAAATAAAAATCTCACGTGACACTTGTTCGCAATTCTTAACACATATCACATAATTCAAAAAAGTGCAAATAACGGAGTATACTTTTCTCCAAAATAAAAAAAAATATTATTATTATTATATATAAATATTTCTTTACAAACAGCTTTGTCAATTTTCAACACATTATGAAGAAATAAATCTGACACAATTTATAGCAGTTCACTTTAAATAAAAATCTGCGAAAAAAAAGCATTACAAGAAATTTTTGAATTGCTTTTCTAGGAGAAGGGTAGAATCCAATTTACATTATAAATACTACCAAAAATAATTTTAAACGTTTACAAATAATGAAATGTTTATTGTCTTAGCTTCTCAGTCAGTGTTATTGATTAATTTTTGTAAACCATCATTTTCAAAAATATTTTACTGTTTACGTTTGTAGGCATATTCTATTACCATATATTTTCTCAAAGAAAATTTATTATTTTCTTCAAATATTTGCAAAAGAAAATATACCAAGTAACTAGAAAAAAAAGTGGTTTTTTTAAATAAAGAAAACACTAACAAATTACTGTAGTTTATATAGGTTGCATGGATTAATATAACTTTGTAAATAAATAAATTACCGAGATGTTTTTATTTTTCAGAACATGAGAACGCAATTCAAAAGGTCAGCAAATAAAACGCATTTTTAAAATGATTTTTTACTTATTTATTAGAAGGGAAGATTCCATTCAATGTTATTAGAATCATCTCTTTCAAAAAGAATTCGTTAAATGGATAAAATGTTGCTTCAAATCAAGTATAATTTTAGTTAATAATTAACTTTTCTTATTAACCAGAATTTTAATATAATTTTGTTAAACACACACGTATATATTGTTGCGTAGATGAAACTACTGTGGAATTAGATACTCGAATAAAATGACTACAACTCTCGCTAGTCATAACTCAAAACTTTATTCCATGAACTGAATATCTTCTTTCCTTACATATTGCCATCAAAAGTTCCAGAACTTTCCATAACTGTAATTATAGTCTCCTTTTATAAATACAAATGTAATTAAAGTTATTAATACCAGTACAAAAAGCTCAAGAGAAAGGAAGAATTAAATTAATTAAAATAAGAACACGATACACATATAAATTAAATTCTATACTAAAAACCAAAACAAAAGAAGTTATTTTTGGCAATCACCTGCAGCCGGGCACGTAAATTCAAGAAGATTGTGTCCAAGGCAACGGAAGAGTGCCATATTTGCTACATTTCTCCATCCTAAAGAAAAAAAACAGCTTCCCGTTTTAATCTGGTCTGGATTTTTGCTACAGGTCGAGGAATACTGTGTACTCTCTCATCTAGTTGATTCTTTGGGTTAAGGTAGGGTTTTAATTTCAGGACGTGAACTACATCCTTTTGATTTCGTCGTCTACTGCTCACTTCCGTACTCTGTACTTCAAACGTTACGCCCGAAAGCGATGAATTGTTCTGTAATGGCCGGTGTATCGTATCACCTAAGGAGTTTTTTGGAGAGTCCAACTTTTCGCTCAGGAGGGAAGACCAACCCATAATAAGATAAATTTCCAACATTATAATTAACTGGTCGATGTCGTCTCTTGACATATCGTTGCTTATCTGAAGATTGAACGTCCAGTATGTGTAGTTTTGTGAATTGTCTAGCTTCTTCAGCCCCCTTTTACATAATTATGGCATTGATTTTCTGAGTCTTGTGGAAGAATTACATCAAGAAGAGTTTCGATATTTCTGCCATGGATGTAAAAGAACGGGCCTAGCCCATTGGTGTCTTGGTTTACCAAATTGTAAGTGAACGTTAGAAAGGGTAAGATTGGATCCCAGTTTCTTTGATCGACGTTGTCGTATATTGACAGTATGTCAGCCAACGTTTTCTTAAATCTTTCCGTCAAGCCATTGGTATGTGGAGTCAATTGAGATTCGTTAGAAAAGGAGACATCTAGCACAATTGATTGATGTCTTTCATAAGAAGGGATAAAAAGGAATGTTCTCGGTCACTTATCATTTTACTAGAGGCTCCGTGCTTTAGTATGGTTTCTTCACTAAAAATTTGGTTAGTTTGAGGCTTCATCTGTGTGTAACGCTTTTGTAATTGTAAATCTCGTCAATATTTCGTCCAAACAATGATCCAGAGATTTTCGTTTGAAGTAACGGGAAAGCGTCCGATTAAATCTAGTTCAATTTTTTAAAAATGATATATTGGTAGGTTTTACTGGATGGAGTTTTCCAGAAGGAAGTTAGGGGGAGGGGTTCGTCTTTGGCATTCTCTGCACGGCGACACATATCCGCCTTATGCTTCCATATAATTCTGGCCAACAGTACTTCCTCCTCATTCGACCATACGTTTTGGCAAATCCGAGATGACCGGCGATTGGTGCATCATGAAGAATCTGTAAGGTATCCGACTGGGTTCGGAGATTATTTTCTAAAATATGATTTAAATAATTATTTAATTGTTATTTTTTAAGCAAGTATGTTGAAAAATTATAAAAAATATTTTTTTCAAATAATTGAGAAATTTGAAACAAAATATCACAAAAAAGTTGCTTTTTCGCTACCAACTCTAAAAAATATATTACAAAACAAATAAAACTGTAGCAGGAATATAATTTTTCAATGTTTAACTATGCTGTCTATTAGAAACAAACTCAAGTTTAACAATAAAATTATGAATTACAGGTGTTCGGCATAAAAAACAGAGAATTTTTTTTAAAACAAGATTTTTTTTTCATATAAAGTTACCTTAAAAATAATTTAATTTAAAAATAGTTCTTAGCTTTTAGCAGAAAGCATTTATTATAATACAAAGAACAAATTCAAAAATTTTCATAAGAATATTTTTATTAATTTAAGAAACAACAATCTTATATATATATATAGATACATATATATACTGTTAACCATTTTGTACAAAAATAACATTCTTCAGAAAATGCGAAATAAAGTTTATATTTGCAATAAAACTTTTTACAGATTTAGGAAGGTATTAAAACTCTCCAGGTTTGTACGTGGTGCCTTTCTGAACCTCATACTTCAAATTTTTACATTTTACATTTTTACGAGACATTTTCTTACCTGGTTTAGAATGCCTCGTTGAAACAACAAGTATCGTATTATCGAGGTACCAAATATATCTCTTCATTTCAGACCCTAATTTCATTCCTAACTTGTTCAAGTAGAGATAATAGACCAGCAAACACAAAAATAAGAATTATTGTCCCTAAGTGGAGTGTTTGTAGCTCAAGAAAGTCTATTTTGGGTTATATTCCACATGACAGTGTTAAAATGTTCATTGCAGTCCTGAGTTTTCCCCTGAAGACATTTTCCATATATGATCCAGAAAAGTCTTTTTATGGAATTTATAACTAAATTTGGTAGATCCGTTGATTTTTCTTTCAAAGTATCTCGAAACATTCTGCTCTCTGGAATTTACACCATCTGTTCGCACTTTTTGGACATTGCCCATGCATCTGATTTTTTTTTACCGGGGTAGCAATGGAAGATAGCTGCAATAACAGCCTTTTGTTTATCTTCCATATTGCCAACATTGCTTATAATTGCAATACGACATAATAGTTCTGCAACTTATTTATCAATTTGTCGCCAATTTTTCCTTTTACCCAAGACTTTTTATAATCGTTTTCAATTTCCACCGACGTCCTCCAACACTCTTTTGCACATGTCCAATGCATTCTAACTTTAAAACTGAGTCTTTACCGTATATGTTTTTCACGGTTTCAAATAGTTTTGGATCCCCATCACCGTAAAAGAAAACTACCATTTTCCTACGTGTTTTGAGCGCTTAAACATTCTGAAAACACCGACAGGTTCCATGTTTCCAGAACTGCCAGAAAAACTTGAGCGCACATGATTTTCCTTCCCAATTTTTGATTTATTCAAGTTGCATATTCTGCAATGCGAAGATAAAATTTCCGTATCCAACACTTTGCCAGTGTCAATGAATATGATTATTGCACAGCCATTTAAAGAGGAAAAGCCTTGACGTTGCCAATTTCTGTTCGATGACACACGGCGGCTAATCACTTCGATTTTATCGTGCTGTACTTCCTTCACTTCTTTTGCAGCCCTTAACATGTTTTCTTCGGCAACAAGTGATACAAGTTCTACACTGCTGGCCACCGTAAATGCAAACCCCTGAAGGAAGCACGCAAATAGCATGGAATTTACAACATGCATTAGCGGAGGTGAGATATGCAAATGATTAGAATTTCAGCGCAGACTCACATCACGCACGCCTGTGCCGCCACCTCAAATCTGTATTTAAGGTTTAAAGATTTCAACGATTTCAAGTTCGGCAATTGTGTTTTTCTTGTGTTTTTTTCCAAAAACGATCAGTTATGTCTCGTAGAAAACAGCGATCAGCTTTTGATCAAGTATCCGAGTTCCACAGAGGAAGGATAGTGGCCTACCGAGATTGTGTATTATCTTTCAGGGAAACCGGTAGTCGTGGTGGACGAAACCAAACAACTGTAATGCAGATATATGACTGTTGGGTGCAGGGGGTACGACGGACCGACGTGGTAGATCGCTTCCCCCTCACTGCACCACTTCACGTGAGGACAGGCAAATTGTGCGCATGGCAGTGACGGAAGACTCAGTCACATCACGAATCATAGCACAACACATTGAGTCTGTAACACACCATTCAGTGTCTGCGCGTACCATTCGACGCCGTTTACAGCAGAGTACGCAAGACATCCATTGCTTGGTCTACCCTCGACACAGAACCACAGACGTCTCCGTCGCCAATGTTGCGATGAAAGAAGGATGTGGGTGGCAGAATGGAATGAAGTTGTCTTTACTGACGAGTTACGCATCAGTCTTCAGCACCACGATGGTCAGATTCGTGTCTGGTGACACCGTGGAGAGAGGATGCTGAACAGAGCTGCGTTATGCACCACCACACTGGTCCTGGACCGGATATTATGGTATAAGGCGGTATTGGATATGACTCTCCCACTCCACTAGTACGCATTGCCGGTACTTTAAACAGCCAGCGCTACATCTTCGAGGTGTTGGAGCCAGTTGTCCTTCTTACCTTCAAGGCTTGGCCACAGCCATATTTCAACATTTAATGTGTGACCACAAGTGGCACGCATTGTCCAAAGGTTCTTCGTGAATCACCAGATTGGATTGCTTCCCTTGCCGGCTCGTTCTCTGCATCTTTCACCGATAGAAAACATGTGGTCCATGGTTGTTCAACGATTGACCCAGATTACACCCCCAGCTTCCACACCAGATCAATTTTAGCAACGTGTGGAAGCTACTTGGTCTGCTGTACCCCAAGAACACATCCAAAGTCTCTTTGAATCAATGCCGAGTTGTGTGGCAGCGGTGATCTCCAACAATGGCGGCTACTCTGACTACTGATTCTGGCAGGAACTACACTTCACAGAAATCAATATATTTAATCATTTTATTCTTGGTTAACATGTTATCCACAAAATAAATTTTGTTGTGCTATCTCTTGTCTTTCTTGGTGTTGCATTTACGGTGGCCAGCAGTGTAAAATTGATTTCTTTTGCTGTCGGAAAAAGAACTTCGAAAGGAATGGAAGACTAAGAAGCAAACACAATTTTTTCCCTGCGGTATGTCCTTAGCCACAAAACTTACACATTAATGATTTTGTTCTTCCTATCTTTTTCAGAAGTTAATAAGCCTTTTGTAAAAGAGCATTTACAATATTTTAAAGAAAAATTGGAACAGAGGCCACATTTTGAATCATCAATAAGCAGCAAGCAATCCAGTTGAATAACAAGAAGGACAGTATAATATGGAAAAATCAAACATTAAAATTTTAAAATGAATAATGTGGTTTCCCCATCATTCTTCAGAATTATCTTATTAGAAGCATCTGTGTACATAAAAGGAAGCTGCTTTCTTTCAGTTCGGTTACACTTGCACTGGAACTCGAAGACTTCAACTCACGATTGAGAGTGTAACGATTTTCCCGAAATCTTTTCTTTTTTGGCATCACTGGTCTTGTTTTGTTATGACAATTTTATTTCAATAAAATTAACTATAATTCTATATAAAATTACTAATAAAAATCTATAAAGGGCTTTAATTAAAACACTTTTGACAAAAATATAGCAACTTGTTCGAATCAAAATAAACAATTTGAAAATGAAATATATCTATAAAGCGAAATAAAGTTTATTAAACACAAAAATAATTCGAAAAATATTTTAAATGAATAAAAATCGTATTTTGCAGTTAAAAGTCAACCAAAAACTCACATATCCGGTTTCAAAATTAAAACCTTTTACACGCCAATGTTCCAATATTGGAACATCAAATTTGAAATTTTCTGAAAAATCCAATTTTATTCATATTGTTCTGTAAAAATTATTTTGAAAACCAAAAATATGGATTAATTTTTTGAAATATAAGTACCGCTGCTAAAGTAAGTAGTCTCTCTGAGAAAAAATTCTAAAATATGCATTTTTTTCTACTTTTGATCGGGCAAAATCAAATTTCATATAAAATTCAAAATTTAAAAAAATATTTTATTATTTAGCAAAAGTAATTAAAAATGATCATTTTAACTATAGACTGACTGCAAGATATCATTAAAATATAGTTATTTTTTTTTACTATCGTTTTGCAATTTCAATGTTCCAAAAATGGAACATTGGCGTGTAAAGGTATACATTTTCACACAATGCAGTTATTATGCTTACAGTTCACAGAAGAATGGGAAAAGATTTCTGAACACTAAAAACTTATAGTATGTGTCGGAAGAAAATATTTATGACTTGACTTTCGTTTCGGCTCCCTATCTCAACTCCCTCCCCCCCCCACTTTCAACCGTTTCCGGACAATCTCAAGTGAATTTCTCAGCTGCAGCAAAACTACCACGTGCGTTTGTTGATAGTTAGATGTAACGTATGTCTTATTTGGAGAGGAAAGTCACGTAATTAGGTCTTATATTATTTTGTGCTTCGTCAGTTAGTGAATATTCATTATGCTGATAAGATTGTCGCATTCAAAGCCATTCCGGACTGTAGAAGAGGCTTTGGAACATTTTTATGCACTGTCAATGATGAAGAACCTATTGATATTTGTCAGTTTCCACTAGAAGAAAGTGGGTGTTTGACTAACGATGAAGTTATCGATGAAGATATTTTTCAGTCTGTTCTACCAGTAGATGTTTGTAGCAAAATCAAAATTTCTGCAAGCATATAGGATGATGAAATACCTCATGTATATCAGAAAAGCACAACAAAAAAATGCCTCGAGTGCGAAAAAAGATTGCTTGAGAAATGTTTTCCTAGCTATACATGGACAATAAAAATAGTTTAGGACATAAAAGAACACATATAAGAAAAAACAATAATATATTTTGTCTTTATTTCTCATTTTAAAGAATTTTGGTAAATCTGTATTTTTGTAGTTTTTTCTTTGCTTTATTATACTATTAGCTTTGAGAATTTTGATATGAAGGTTATTTGTTTATTTCTTTGTCCTACTGATGTTTTCCTTTATAGTTTCTAATAAGTGATACTAATTTTCTGAAATGTATAAATTTCTTTGTTTATAAATTATATTTTCAACTTAATCTGTTTTATTTTGGAATATATTTAAAAGTTTACTTCAGATGTGGTGCCAACCAGGGACACCCATCGGGGAAACCTCCCCCCCCCCCTCCCGTCATCGGGGTACATTTAAAAAACTCTGCAGGGGAAAAAATGATAGTTTTTCTCTTTCACACGCAAACCATTTTAATTTTAAGATTTTTAAGGCCCATTTCAATTGTTTGTCGGGGGGGGATTCAACGGGGTTTCATCTTTCACCCCCTCCTACAACGGGGGGGGGGGGTGAATGATGAAATCCCGTTGGGAAATGTTTAATTACACCTCTGGTAATATACTACTTCTTAAAAATGCATATAATAACTGATTTTTGAATTAAAATTTCATTGGTTGTACTCCTAAGAAACATGTGAAAAAACAAAATGGCACCCGCCAATGTTCCATTTTTGAAACATGTTAAAAATCTTTAAAAAAATGTTTTTTTTCAAAAAATTTTTTTAGGTTTTATGTTTTAATTTTAATTTTATTTTCATCAAAATTTAGTTTATGTTACCTTTCAATCATAGTGCGGCGTTTAAAAGGTTAAATTTCCAGTTTCAATTTGTTGTTACTACGACAAACAAAAACAGCTGAATTTTTTTTCTATTTGACTCAGAGTTAGGAGTAAGATATGTTTAGAAAGCTTATAAAACACACGAGCTACAAAAATAGACACAAAAAAGAATAAATTTCGTTTTTTTGTCAAGAAAATGATGATTTTAAACCAGTATATAGCAGTGAGGTTGTTCCGGCCCTACTAAAAATCATTGTTGTCTCACAGGTCATAGTTCTTCTATAGCCTATCATTTCCTATTTGATAACTTTTGTATAACCGTCACGATGTCTCGAGAGTTTTAATTATGGAAACTGAAGTGTTTATCTTTCAGCTGCTCTTTCCTGTAATCTACAATAGCTGCAAGGAAAGGAATTTCAACAGATTTCTCAACTACGGCTTCGGGAACAGGCTTTCTGATAATTAATCAGCGTCCGAATGTTTCCGACCGCTCTTGTAAGTGATGTCTATGTTACTCCTGAAACCTTAAAGCCTAAAATGGAAGTTTTCCTGAGGGATCTTTGACATTGGCTAGCCAACATCAAGAATGGTAGTCCGTTACTACGATGAAGGGTCTTCCGAAGAGATACAATTGAAACTAGTGTTACTCAACCAATTTTTCAAACGGGAAACATACGTATGACAAATTTTCACGCGGGCTGCAACATGAGGATTAATCTTAGGTGGGTGCTATTAGATCAAGGACATTTAAAAGGCAGATATTGATCACAATATTAATAAATTTGAATTTCATTTTAAAACTACATTAAACTCCATCAAATGCAACTCACAAAAAACCGTTTTTATCCACTTTTACCCTTTTACGGGGTAATTTTCATTTCCTTTCGCTTATTATCCCAAGTCTCCCACCTCCAAATATTACGTCCAGGATTATAGCGTCAATTGTTGCGATGTCTACTATGGATTGATATGATGACAATAAAGTGGACCTAATGGACTGTCTTTCAAAAAGTTCAGGCTGGAATTGTATAAAAAACCTGATGAATGAGTTGAATAGCTGAATTTTAAGGTGCATAGCAACCATCCAAAATCGGGGAAAAGAACTTGCATGTCTTCTACAAACAGAGTGGAAGAAAATACAACTATCCATCATCCAAACACTTGTCGAAAGTATGCCACGCGGAATGTTAAATCTGTATTTGTCTCATTGGTGGCTCTACCAACTATTGAATATGAACACAAATAATGTTAATCACTTTTATTGGAGGTGTACTATTAGTTATTGATCAATATAGAAATATATTTAATATCAGTTACATATAAATATGATAAAATGATAAATATGATAAAAATAGGGATTTTTTTAATTTTTTTTCTGGAAAAAACGGTATGTGCTTCGTTAAGACTCAAAACAAAGATATTTACGTTTTTTATTTATATATATATATTATATATATATATATATATATATATATATATATATTTCATGTAAAAAAATCGCATTCAGAATTTGTGAAAATTCTATCAGATAAATATAGTGCTTGATTCTTTTTTTAACCTTTGAGCTTTGATTATCTCACCATAAAATTAAGTCATATATATTTTACCAGATAATTTGATTATATTCTTGGTTGTGTTTAGTTTGCTTAGTAAATATTTATAATTGTGTCAATTTTATTTGGTGATTTTAAGGAACGAAATCCGTAAAATTTCTACATGAGCGTTGAGAATATCATTCCAATCTTATTAGAGATTGTTATGGGATATCAAATTTAAGCACTGTTTTAAAAGTTAAAAGTAGAGTTTATAGATTTAAAGTCTTTTATTTGCATTACCTTAGCGCTATTTTTTATATTTTAACCATTTTGTGAAACATCATTGTTAGTGAAAATAATAATAATAATGATATTTCAGACACCTATGGATTTTTTATTTGATTTATTCGGGTTAGAATAAGAATAAACGAAATTATTAAACTAATGAAAAACTGAATGTGTATATATTTGATATACAATCTACATTTTATTACTTTTTGAAATAACAATGATTTCTTTCTATTTTAAAATCGTTATTTTGGTTCTTTTCCCTAATATTGTAGAATATTTCGCTATCGTTATATTCAAAATAAAATTGTTCTTAGACAAAGAAATTATTTTTAATACTTTTCTTGATAAAGTATTCTATTGCAGTTTACATATAATTTATATAGAACATTTTCTTAAAAAAATAAAAATGCAAAGAATTAGAATTTTGTTGTTTTCTTCATTTATTTCTTTGGAGTTTTTGATAAGTGAAATATTGCTCAAAATCAACGTAACAGCTTTAAAGCTGCATTTCTTCCTTTTTAATTCTTTGAATGATTCGAAATAAATCATTTATGTGGTTTCACTAAAGCCAAATAATGATGCAGTTTTTGACCACTATGGAAACCTCTCAACATTCATCAGGATTTACGTCAAGTAATTTTTATTAATTTTTTTTTTGTTAAGATGTTTCGTGAAAAATGTTCTCTACTCTTTTGTAGTTTTATTCTTTAAAATACAATACATGTTTGATTCTCAAGAAGTAATAGTAGAAAAAACATACTTGATGATCAAAAAAGAGAATTGGTGAATTTGTTTCCCCTTTCTAACTAACACTACAGTGAATTATAAAATCTTCCTATATTTTAAATTGATGTTGTTTAAACAGTTAATACTGCAGTGGAGTCAATAAACAGTTTTTTGTTATAAATGTTGCGTTTTTTTTCTTAAAAAATACATTTGTTAACTGCTCATTCATGAGGATTTTAATGTTGATATTTTTATGATTTATGCAGAGTGTCACTAAAATAGCACTTCAAACACTAAACAGTCAGAATCCCTTTAAGAAATACATAAATGATGCCCAGAGAACTGTACCTGTACGATAAAGAAAATACTAAGTACAAAGTACAATCGGACCTGTATATAACAAAGTCACTAAATCGAGAAAATAAAAGTTCGTTTTATGGAAAATTCGTTAAATCGAGGCTCATCTTTCAATTTTTTGGATAAACCACAAAAAAAAAACAAATTTTAAATTCACAAACACTGCATATTAAAACGTAATTGCTCTCACCTTTTTGTAAATTAATGCATATTTATTATATTTGTGCTAACTATTAAAAACTATAAAAGAAAAAAAGAAAAACTATTCTTCAAATAAATTTTCTCTACTTCCTGAAGCAAAAAACCATTTTTCGTTGATGCTCAAGCCCTTGCGTTTGGAGATTTTTGACCTACAAGAATTGAAGTTACCAATATAACTGATCAACACTACAAATGAACGGAAGCTAGTTCCAGAATACGGGGGCATGAGGGCAATTCCATTGAGTGTGAAAGGGGGTAACGAAGATGTTTCCTGTGCAATTGACAATAAAGATCAAAATTTACAATTCTTGGATGAAATTCCTAGAACTCTATTGCTTTCGGGGAGTTAGGCCTCTAATAAAACGAAGTCAAGCTTTATGACCACCAAAATGTGTGAAAGAGAGAATAACTTGAAATGTCCAGAAATACTTTAAAAATAGGATGGTAAAAATTGAATCACAGAACGTTCGTTCTATAGAAAATGCAGTTCGCTATAGGGAGGTTATTTTACGAAGAAAATCATGAATTGTTCTTGATTCCAGGAAGTTTGCTATATAAAAAAAATCGCAATATAGAGGTTTGTAATATGGAAGTTCGACTGTATGGCGTCATAGTCGTATTGGACATATTAACAGCAGTGTTTCAAATATTTATAAAAGGCAGATGTTCAAAGTGTACGTTGTACATATCAACGCGAGCTTGAGCGCAACTTGGAATGGCTTAGGGCAGACTTCTCATTAATGCAGTGTTCACCGAAGTACAAGCAGCATGCGCATGAGCAAATATGCCTGTTAGTGTACCCACGCCGAATTGAAACACCAATTCTTAGAGAAAGCGCTATAGGTAAAAAGTAGAGTGAAATGAGATCTGGTGATCATGGGGACCATATAACGAGACTCTCACGTCCATTTCAGTGAGCGGGGTATATCATATTTAGCCAATCACATATATGCTCATAAAAATGCGTCAGAGCCAATTATAAACACCGTCCTGAGTTAAGGTGCTATTTACGGGACACGCTGTATTTCAATACAGCTAAAGATCAATTTAATGCATTTAATAAGATATATTTTTTTCTATGTTTATATTTACTTAATAACAGAAATTTAAGATATTGAATTACAAAAAAATAATAAAAGGGGTAATATTACTAAAAATGTAGCAAAATGAAAATAATATGACTATGCTGTGTCTTTTTACTACATATATTTTCTAGAACTCCCGCAGGCATTCCCCAAATTTTATGTAAAGCGTAATAACTGATATAAACAGTGCTTTTTAATTGTTGATACCGACTTTTTCGCTAAGCATTAAAGATGCAATGTGACAGACTAGTGATAGAAAGACAAAACACTAGGTAGAGAAGAATAGGATAGGGTAAATAGATGAGAGATTCAAGTTAAATTATAGGATTAGATAAAGGTTGTACATTTAAGGTGTATAGGGAATATAACATAATAGATGAAGATAATTGAAGATATAGAATTAAGCTATGCTTTTGAGTTGAACTTATATGGTAAAAAAAATATTGTTCACTGACTGTGGTTATTCAAGTCTAAATATAGTTTTAATTTTGAAAATTTTTTATTTGATATCCATTTTCTTATTTATATAATTAATGTACATTTACTAACTTCAACGTACATTTTTATCTTTCTTTCTCACGTTGAAAGCAAAGCTGAGGAATAAAAACTTGTGGAACTGTTTGTTCAAATGGATTAAGAATAGGAAATTAATCATCATAACTACACGTAACCATATAAACTCCGTGAATTTCCTGCATTTCGCATAAACAATTTTTTTATTTGATATTTGTATAAGCAACAATATTATATTTGAAAAATCTTTTGCATATGAAGAAAGACGATTCGTTTTTAAACAATATCAATTTAAATAATTCTCTAAAAATCCTTTAAAAGTAATAATTACCGTAAAAAATTATAAAATATTATTTACATTTCAATTGAATCTAAGCAGTTTCATGAATTGAAAGTTATTAACGCTTCATTTAAAGGCTACATAAGAACTATTGATAGATGGCCTAAAGAAACCAAGCTCTCCCTCGAAAAAAAAGCTAACAGTTACAAACCGGTTCCCTAAGAAACAAATGCCCTCCTATTAAAAATTTATTAAGCAAGAATCATATAGTTCAAATTTATTTACTTATTTTTATTTTATTTTATTTTTTGCAGAAGTACACAAAATGAGTTTAACTTACTAGAGCAAGTTTAACATAGAAATCCAACCTTAATCGATGGTAAAAACTTAAATACAAACAGCACAGTAAATAATTAGTTATGAAGTTTGAATGTTTAAGATATGGACACATGAAAAATATTATTTGTCACTTCCAAAATAGTTCATGATATGTATTAAGAAATTGATTAAGACAGGAATCGCAGAGTTTTAAAGTACGAAAATAAGAATATAGAATCCCTTAAAAAAGAAGAAAAATACAAGGCAATCTACTTATATATATAATGTCAGTATATACAAAGGGTACCTGCTTATACAGATATCTTACTCACCAAAATTTTTCCTATTTGCCACAATTTTCTGGTAATTTAAGTATATTTGACTCGATCTTTCGAAGTATACCTAATTAATACCTAAATTTAGATTTAGCTATGTTGGCCAATATATGTGGGTATACATTTTTGATATATATTCGGAGAATCATTTAATTTTGAACTTAGATTAAGCGTCCAATACGACATCCAAGTTAGCAGCCCAATCTCTAAATTTCCAAGAAATGCCAACTTAAGGATTCGGAGGCTCGCCATATTTAAGACCATACAGTTTTCCCACATAGAGTATTTAGTGGAGACACTACTCAACAACAGATGCTACAAACTCATAGTAACTATTATTAGATTATAATCTCTCATGTTTATATTATTACCTTCATTAGAAGATACTGTACCGTTAGAACGATGGTTTGTACACAAAGTATTCCTGTAATAAATGTTGAATTGATGAAAGTGATAAATTTGGACATAAAATGTCTCCTAGTCACTAAATGCGGTTAAAAAATTAATGCCCATGAAAAATCTAGAACAGGGGTTGGCAACTTTTTAGCTGTGGTGAGCCAAACCAATTTACCAATATGATTCAGCGGATTTAAGTATATATGACACAGTAGGATATTTTTGAAACAATTCGAGCAATACTGTATGCCGAGTTGGAAAATAGAGGGCAATTTAAGAGATTTACAATTGTATTATACCTTAATTTTGTATCATTTAAAGATATTTCTTATCATAAGAATATACAATATAAAATATAACAATTTCTTCTAAGTGAAAAATTTTAAATATAAAATTGTACATATATTAGTACTTTTAAAGATATTTATTTAAAAAATGAAGTATATAACACACACATAAAATATAATTATTTTCCTTCATTATAGTTAACTAAAAAGATAAATCAAAATTTTAATGTAAATTTAGTGCTTGCACGGCTTTTCTTCCATATCGCAAAATCAAGGGTATAATGTGTGACTTTTTCAAAATTTGACAGGATTCTTTGCATTAAGTTGTTAAACGGATTTCTTTACGACTCGAAATATTTTTCATATGAGAAAATAATTTTTACTTATACATGTAGAGCCCAAAGAGGAAAGCATAAAGCACGCAATTTTCGTTCCGCAAACAATTAAATCTCTTCAGCAATGACATTTAATAATTTACAAAATAACTGCTAAGTTATCTTTCTGATTTTTTCTTAATTCGGTCAATAGTTTCTGGTTCACGTATTT